>CBVK0101358500.1:0-19913 GCA_900067695.1 Picea abies | reverse complement strand
TTTTATAATTTTATAAACAATAAATAAAACTTACTGAAATTAAACAACCTAATATATTGATTAACTAAAATACTAACAAATATACTAAACAAACAAATGACAAATTGACCTGGAAACGCTCCAAATTTGTCCTGTGTATGATGTCTTCGAAGCTGGTCAAAGGAAGGAAACTCACACCGGATAATCCAAAAGCTTCTCGTAAACGATAGGATGCATTGCTCTTTGAGTTATTTACAGGACAAACAAGACATAAAAAATCATAACAATTATATGATTTATAAATTTCTGCAATAAGGGAAACCTGTTATGCAAAGACTTATACTTAATAATTCAACTTATGAAGAAGAGAAATCTGTCATTCAAAAACTGAATCAAGTAATTGCTATGTTTTTTATACACTAGGAGAAATCAAATATGGATTATATTGATTAAATTATATCATTTGCAAAAGACTAAGATAGCTAAAGTAGTCATTAACCAAATGCAAATAGATACACATAAACATAAAACAAAATATTGATATTATGAAAAGCTAAAGTTGTAGCAGAATATCAAATTCTGTCTCATTCTGTACTAAAATTCCATATACTTGTTCTCCCATGAATGAGGATGATGTTATTACAAAAATAATAAGTACTTATAAGTTTTTCCACAGGGTAAAACCTCCCTGTGGAAAGTATCAAACTCTTTACATAATCTGGGAAGATATTCCCAAGATAAACTAAACTAAGAAACTAAAATGAAATCAAAATATCCAAATATCCTCTAAACTGTCCGTCAAATATCATGCAATTTCGGATTCACCTGAAACAGGTCAGAAATAAACAAGCTAGAGAGATATTTTATTAATAAAACAATAAAAATTTAATTCTACAGACTTAGCTACAAAATCATCTGATTCTGTAGCTAGTCTAAAATAAGATACAAGATCATAATTGAAATTAAATAAAATCTTTTTAATAAAATCAAATTGAATTAACAACCAACAGTCATTTGAAAATGAATCATTTCATTTGAAAATGTTATATCGTTTGAAATCAAATAGAATCAAAATTCAATAACCGAATAGAGGGACATGCATACTCTGTTTCGATTGTTATCATAAATCGGGTAGACATAATCAAAATTAAATGATTTTGAAAATCGTTTCATATCCAATTTGAAAGTAATGCAATCAAACAAATCGCAGGCAAACGTTGTGTTTTTCCAACAACAAGAGATACGATCAGATCGAAACAAAATAGTTTTAAAATTATTATAGCTGTCATGACATCAAACGATTCACGCCACAGGTAGATTAATTCAAACAGGTGCGAGAATCAACTCATATAAAATCGTAACCAGATCGATTTGACTTTGATCACAATCATAATAGAATTGACATAAGTGATAATTGGTTATTGCAAAATGGGCAAATAAACTTGATTGGTATTGAACGAAATCATTAATTTCAAACAAATCATGACTGAGTTTAACATAAAATAAATCGTAAATCTGGATGTAACCAATCTTGTTCTACAAATCAAAATCAAACAGAGCATCCATTGCAATACGAATCGAACTCATAACATGGTCAAGCTAACAGTACTTCATTCAATGCGAATTAACCGGCTGGGGTTCAACATAATCGTTAAGCAATAAAATCCATTCCATGATTTGGGCTTGTTTGTACAGGCTTAAAATAAAAAGCAATGTTTCCGAAGAAATAGAGTCACATTGAAAACGATACAAGTTATATTCTTGTTTCTTGAAAGTCATATGGCATAGCAAACCGTAACAATTAACCTCATCAAAGTCGTTGCCAATCATAGCATATGCATTATACGAAATCGAATCGAAATGTGATTGTATTCTAAAATTGAATATGAGGAACATTTCCTGTCTAGAATAGCTACAAATAAATTTGATTGACAGCAGAGCATCCATTTTAACTCAATCAAACAAATCAAATCCACACTAAGATCAATCAAATCGATGAAAATCTGAGAGACTAAATTGGGAATGATCGGAAAAAATGAAATTTCATTTAGTCAAAGAAAAGCTATATATAGAATGCATGCAATGTAACAGAGACACTCAAATGAAGTGAACAAAGCTGTTTAAAACCGAAACTGAATCATTATATAAACCTAGATTATTTACAAAAAAAAATGATATCAAAACATACCTGTGTAGTGACGAGGCTACTCAATTATGCCAGTTTGGAATTTACAACAGTCGTGGCTGATTCCACATTTTTAAACAGGATGGAGCTGGTCATCTTTTGTTTCTTATCCACTGCTTGGAGCTTGGCCTTTTGACTGGTCAGGGCTGCAATTTGATCTTCCAAAGATTGAATCTTTGATTGGAGAATCGGAACATCAAGATAATATCGCTCTAACCAAGAATTGCATTGGTCACAGGGTGACTGTGTAGGTTTAGACAGAGCAGGAGAGGGTTTGGGCAAATGACCGAGGGTTTCATAAGGCAACTTAACGCCTGGGTATTTAGGGTCGTCCTTTAGGTAGGGGGGTAGGTTTGACACAAAATCATATGAGGGCTCGGCACACAAACCTTGCGAATAGGGGTATTCACTAGCCAAGAAACGCTCCACTTCCGAATTGGAGTCCTCACTCAACACGGTAGGGTTAGGCTCGACAGAGGGTTTTGGCTTATTCCTTGCCATCCGTGAAATAAAACATGCATTATTTTTCCCTTTAACATTTGCAGTGAGGTTGGGCTTGGGATTTTTTGTCACAGGCTTCTTAATGGCCTCTGCACTCTTTGTCATAGTGTCGGGTAAGTTGATAGGAGGGTTGGTCGAGGGTTTAGGTAGTAGAACATGGTAGGGGACCGGGGGTACAACCTTGACCTCACTCACCACAGGTTTTTCAACCTATGTAGGGTTCGGATCCTCGAAACCATTCTGGGCAACGAAATTTCTCCAACTATCCCCGTGCAGACTCAAATTACAGACAACGATAAGCTTAACAAGCCCATAATGAAAAAGGCTACTGTCAGCCTGGTGTCTTTTGTACTTCTTCGACATTTTAAATAGGCTTCGATAAAAATAATAGGGCATATTGAGAGAGTACCCCATAAAAACCATAAGAAAACGCAGGTGGTGGAGGAACACCAGTCCGTAGAGACCTTCGTAGGTCACAAACTGCTTCATTATCATCAATAAATCATGCAAATGTGGTTTGAGCAGAGTTACGGGCATACCTCTATCACAGGAGGTGATTTTGCAAGATTGAAACAACAATGTCCATGGCACTTCCTCGACCTTGCAATTCTTAAACCAATGCTGCCCAGAGGTAGATAACCCCGTGGCTGAGCTGATGAATTGTTCATCAATCTCTAACTGTACATCGCCTACCTTAGCTCGACAGCCATCGAATGTCATGGAAAACTGTCGAGCTACGCAAAGCTTAAAACCCTCGAAACCTTCCACGAAGGTAAGCCATCCACTATCTGCCAAATCTTGGCGAGCATTATCAAACATTAACAGGGCCTGGTTGCCATTAGGTTCAACTCGCACGACTGGCGCCATGGAGATAAATGCATGGTAAGGGAAGGGTTCGAATTCATCAACACACAGTAACAGAGATACCCGAACCAACAGCAATGAATTGAGCCAAAAGAGGTAAGCATAAATGCCCGCATGCGAAGGTGGTGGAAACATTCACTGCCATGCACGATAGTTATGGTAAAGTACAACTGCCGATTTACACATCTGTTCAAACAATCATACCATAGCTCAAAAATCATATCGTTTGGCCAACCAAAGAATCAAATGGTAAGTGTTATGCCAACGTGCCAAATCAATGTTAGAGTATAGTTTTTAAACCATCGACATTCAACGTGAAACCAACACCAAATGTTAGCCATGCGCCATTGTATATAATCAAAAGTTTGATCAAAGTGCCAAACGAATTCATATAATTGACTAGCCAACGGTTATGAAAAGATTATCATAAGGATTATATCATATGTTTATAAAAAAAATTAATCAAACCCCTATGCATTAGGCAAGTCATAAAATGCAAACCCAAAGGCTTCAATGCCTTACAAACTCAATAAAATCAAGTTATGCAATCAATATAAGAATGTCCAATGAGCATAGTTTGAAAGTCCTTTCAACCACATAATGATAAACAAAAGGTAAGTGCAGTAGGCATATCAATAAAAGATCATGACAGTTCAGATAGTGATCGAAATGTGACCTCGAAAGGAGAACTTTTCACGCTTATAGTCGTGAAAACTTAACGACGACAAATGTGTAAATGTCGCAGGAAATGAAAGTGTTGTCTATTTCAAAAATGCGACGAAAAACTTGATGTTTGCAATACATAGGTGTAGGCAGCTTATAGGATAATAAAAAAGTGAATTGGCTGCCAACAATGGAGACACACTGGAAGAAGCAGTTATCTCTGTAAAAGTAGCAAATTCAGATTAGGACAACCAAGAAAATTTCAACTCAAAAATAAAAACCAGAAAGTCGTTCAAACATCATCATTAATCATCTTTTTCCAGCAGTGTTTTAAAAGATGAAAACCAATAACAGTCTTAAGATCAGCAAGTCATGATATTAAAGATAAAATCTTCAATACTGTTGGCATGGCCACTGCTGCCAGCAGGCGTTCATAGCCTTGACAGGGTTTTCATTTAACCCACTCTGACATCTGTATCATGTCAAGAAGTTCTAGATCAGAATAAAGGACATTAAAGAGGTTTTTTATATTTTTTTGCAGATTTTCATGTACCCAACATTGCTTCGCTGCCAGCAGGCCTGTTCAGTACCCCGACGAAGTTGTCTTAGCACCATGCATGCATTTACCCCCAGCAGACGTGTTCAGTATCCCAACGGGTTTACAAGCACTTCCCACAGCTCTTATTAATAATTTTATTGTGTTTTTCTTTTATAGATATATAGCTGAGCAGGGTGACGCTAAAAATCTTGATATTTTAGCATACTTTTAGACCTCATCAGAATTTTTTAGCACTGTCCTTTAATTATCTCCAGAGATGCTTTATTTACAAAACAACTTCCTATGATAGGGAGACATCTTTTGAGTCCTTCCTTTATGAAAAAGGGACAGTGTAAAAAGATAATAGATGATCATGACCAGCTTTGCTCAGAGATTGAAATCAGTAAACTTCTTTCAAACAACAAAATTTTCCAACATAGATATCAATTTCAGCATTATATCATTGATGTTTGTACAAATTTTCAGAAGTTATTTTAGGGAAGAAATTTTTTCTATTGTCTTTGTCTGAATAGCTCAGTGTACAGGTATGTGTATGTCCAAAAACACAAACTGATCAATTCAAATCAAAATCAAAAAATAGAAAGCAAATGAAAATGCAAACAAAAGCAAAAATATATACATAATATACAAGGATAGTTATCAAGAAAAGTATCTTTTCAGGGCTTGGCCATTCACCGGGTAGGTGTCAAGCTGCCCTTCAAGATTCTGCAATTGAAAGGAACTAGGACCCAACTTTTCAGCAATTAAAAATGGTCCAAGCCATAAGTTTTGAAATTTGGTGTGCTCACCCTTTCCTTTGTGTGGTTTGTCCCACTTCAAGACGAGATCGCCTACTTCAAAATTTCTATCAGAAGCAGAATTAGAATCAAACCATCTTTTAATCAATTGTTGATGTTGATCTAACTTGCGCTTATCTTGGGCTCTTACTTCTTCCAACTTCATCAAAGCGTTAATTCGGTTTTCTAAAGGGGGACAATCTTCTTCTTGGATCTTTTGTGACAACTGAAGCGAAGGAAGAAGAATGTGAGGTGGCAGAATTGCTTCTCTGCCATAAATGAGAAAAAAGGGTGAGTTACCTATAGCATCTTTGGGTGTTACCCTATCAGCCCACAGTGCGTTCAGCAGTGCATTGTGCCAATTCTTGTGATTTTCAACCACGGTTCTCTTGATAATTTTAATCAAGTTCTTGTTTGTTGATTCTGCTAAGTCATTTCCCTAGGGGTAGTAACTAGCAGAATACTTCAGATTTATTCCTTTCTCCAAAGAAAACTCACTCATATCAAGAAAAGAAAAGTATGAAGCATTATCAAAGACTAGATAGTCAGGGATACCGATATGAGTGATAATATTCGAGTTTAGAAAGGCAATCACCTGACTGGTGTTGACAGTTCTTAGCGCAGCAGCTTCAGATCATCGTGTAAAGTAATTTGTGGTTGTCACAATATAATTGTGTTGTTGCGAGGATGGAGGGTTAACAGGACCTATGATATCAAGGCCCCATTGCTGGAAAGGAGAATCTACTGAGACGGGTTGCAAGGGAAAGGATGGTTTTTGTAACCGCCCTGATGCTTTCTGACAGATGATACATTTATGACACAAGGCATGGGCGTCCCTAAAAAGCATACGCCAGTAATAACCGGCTTTTAAAACCTTATGAGAAGTGGTGTCGCCACCGAAGTGACCACCAGCTTCTCCTGCATGCAACTCAAGCAAGAATTTTTCTGCTTCATCTTTCTCGAGACAGCGCATTAGTACGCCATCCAAATTCTGACGAAATAGTATACCGTTAATTAGATGAAAGGAGGTGGAATTTAGTCTCAACACTCTTCTTTTGGCAGGGACAAGGTGATGGGGTGCTGACCCATGTTCAAAACATAATATAATATCGTCGTACCAGGGACTAACAAGGTTTTGTGTGCAACAGATTAAACTTTGATCGTGTTGTTCTAGGTTTGACGTATCACTATCTTCTTGTTGTCCTATTTCCGAATCAACAACCAATTTACACAACCCTTGGCCTCTCACGATGTGAGCTGGGGTGATCTCTAAGTCATACTCTTGCAAGGAGGTGACCCAGTTAGCTCTCTTCTCTCCTAACTCCTTCTGCACTAACAAGTTCCTTACGACAGGGTAGGGGACAATGACTTTCATCCTTGACTTCAAAAGATAGGACCGGAAATGCTTGACTGCTTTGAAAACAGCGTAGGCTTGTCGATAAACCGCTGGGTAGTTAAGTTCAGCACCTTTGAAAGTAGAGCTCATAAAGGTGATGGGTACTTCATTGTTATCATAATTCTTCTGAGTTAGGACTGTGGCATAGGAACGATCAGAGGCAAAAGTATAGAGTGTAAAATCTTGAGAGAAGTCAGGGCTCATGAGAGATGGAGCGTCTATTATGGCCTTCTTTATGGAATTAAAAGCCTAACTTTCTGAGGGTCCCCAGTGATATTGGGTGTCTTTCTTAATCATGTTCTGTAGAGGCCTGACCGTTTCGGAGAAGCTGGGGACAAATCTTCTCACGAAGTTAATCTAGCCTAGGAAAGACTTCATGGATTTCTTAGATGTAGGAGGGGGAAGTTTAGCGATGACTTGAGTCCTCTTGGGGTCAATAATCATCCCATCACTAGACACAATGAATCCTAGTAGTTTACTCTGTTCTACTGCAAAGATGGACTTTTTGGGTTTCAAGGAGATGCCATATTTATGACATCATAGCAGAACGGATCGTAAGTGAGCTAGATGATCGTCTTTGTTTTTAGAATAAACGGTCACATCATCTAAGTAAACCACGATGGAGTGATTGATTAAGCCTCGAAAATCAATGTCCATTGCTCTCTGAAAAGTAGCACCAGCATTAATCAATCCAAAGGGAATCTTGCAATAAGGATAAGTGCCCCACGGGGTATGGAAGGCAGTTTTGAGTTGGTCTGGCGGAGACATCAGGACTTGGTTATATCCAGAGAAACCATCCAATAAAGATAGCCTCTTGGAACCAGATACCTATTGCAAGATCTGTTCCATGGGTGGGACAGGATAATTTTCTTTGTCAGACGCTCTATTGAGGTTTCGGAAATCGACGCAAAGTCGAATTTCCCTATTTTTCTTCCGAACTGGGACAATGTTGGACACCCATTGAGTGTGCCTAACAGGAAAAATTATTTTAGCACTTAGGAGTTTATTCAATTCTTTTTGAACGGTCAGTTCTAGTTTAGGGTGCATCTTCCTCAGTTTCTATTGGAAGGGTAAGGTTTGGGGCTTCATCGGGATGACATGCTGTATAATATTAGGATCGAACATTTTGATATCATCATATGTTCATGCAAAGACATCCTTAAATTCTTTAAATAATTTAACAAAAGAAGCTTTTTCTTGTCTAGAACATCCCAAGCCTAGATTAATACATTGAGGATTTTCACTAGTTCCTAAATTGACTTTTTCATAAGACAATGAGGAACTATTAGTTTTACAATTGACCGTCTTTTTAAATTTATCTTCAAAATCATAAAACTTTTCTAATCTAAATATGGATTTGGGTATGGAATTTACCATTTCCGATAGAGCTTCAGGAGATTTCGGATCAGGTATTACCGTAAAGTCGTGCAAATTGTCATCGTGCGTGCGTTCATCTATCACTGCACCTTGAAAGGTTTCTTCCATGTGTAGAAAGTTAATGATCTGCTGATCATCGTCAAATACTCTCCATTTTGTGATATTGTCAGGAACAAATGGTCGAAACAATAGCTCAACGGAGAATGCATTTGGGGATAAGCCTTCTGCAGGATGAAGTTTAGAGGCTACATTAGCTAGTAGATCTGCTTCAACATTATTTAGTCTAGGAATGGAATTTATATTGAAAGCAGAAAATTTATTCATTAAACTCCATACCTCAGACTGGTAACTTTTGAGATGCGGGGAAAAATAGTGTATAGAATCTCTTACCTATCTAACCACTATTTCAGAGTTGCCAAATACAACCAGGTTTTGAATGTTCATATCCAGGGCTTTTTTGAGACCTTGCAATAAAGCCTCATATTCTGCAGTATTGTTAGTACATTCAAATTCTAGTCTACAAGCCATTAATGTCTTGTTACCTACAGGATCGATAATGATGCAGCCAGCTCCAGCTCCTTCTTTAGACTTAGAACCGTCGAAATATAGAGACCAAATTTGGTTTCCATCGAGCACATGGGACTATTGCATAGAAACCATTGGTTGCATATATGCTATGATCTCGGACTGTTGTTCTGGATTGTTGATAGGTGAGACCTCAGCCATGAAATTTCCGAAGAAAGTGTCCATCCCTTGGACTTCAGGTGAATCAACAGAAGGTGTATATGGTTTGTTAGGATAATTCAAATCTATGACTGTGAGCTTAAGGTAACGCTCACGATTCACTCTGATATTGTTAGGCTTACCGTTCTATGGAAGCCATAAGTGAGACCAGTCCGTCGTGAAGTAACCACGTAGCTGCTCCGACCAGTCCCTGCTCAAAAACATACCATACACTTCTGGAATATCCACAACAATTATATCAATAACCTGATGAACCTTAGGGTTAGACGATAATCTAATCAATACATTTTTTAGTTCGCCTATAACTTTAACATCTGTTCTATTAAGTTGTATGATTTTCAAAGTAGATGGTTCCACTTTAGCGTTAATCTTTTGGAAAAAAGACCAAGGCCTCACATTAGATGACGCTCCTGAGTCGACCATACAATTATGCACATTTCTTTTGAAAATCTCGAAAGTTAAAAGAAATGGAGGTACATTCTTGCGAGTGCTAGGAGTAATAACTTGTGGCTTCTTACTCACAATTTCTAATGCTACTTTATTTACATTATTTACATTATTTACAGGTACCACAGGAAGGCTTCCTTTATCTTGAGGATCGGGATTATTTTTAGTGGAATTCTTCTGTGGAACTTTGCTTTGCACAACCTTGTTACCACTTGAATTACCATTCTTGTCGTTCTCTGAAATATTTTGCAACATCTTTTGTAACAAAAATGGAAACTTCAACAACTCATAAATAGAAATGTTAGCCCTTAATTTTTTAAGATCTTCAACAACATTATAATCTAAGTTAGGGCTTACATTACTCTGTTTAGTTTCTGCTGATTTAGAAGGCTTTGGAGGTGAAGTTGTAGTGTTCTCGGTAGAAGGCTTGTTTTTTGTCTTACTCCTAGTATTATAAGGGTGAACAGTCTCGAAGTTAGATTGAAAGATGTTGTCCGAGAAGTGTCCAAAGATGTTTGGAGAAGACTCATCTTCTTGAACTGTTTCCTATTCAACTACCTCCTGAGGGATCTCAGGGGGCATCAAGTTGTCTTGGGCTTCTAGAATTGTTTGAAGAGCACATTGCAAACTTTCTAGATTTAAGCCTTCGGGGTTTGGATTAGGTCAGTTGGTAGGAAAAGGTTTTCGGAAAGGAGGTTTGTAGGGTCCTTTACTCGAAGAAGCTTCTTCAGTTGACCTTTTTAAATCTATAACTTGATTCGACAGTTTTTGAACAACTTTAGTTAAATTTTCCAAATCAGAGTTTTCAGGTTGTGTTTTACTTTGAGTAGGTCTGGGGAGAATTTCAATCTTCTTTTTGGAAGAAGAATTAGTTTCAGTTTCATTGCTAGAGGAGTCTTTAAGACTAAGTATGTCATTTTCAATCTGGCTAGCCTCCTCAAAGGCTTCTAATAACGTGGCCTTTTTAGATCGTTTAACCCAAATAGCTATACTTTGATGTAAATCTTTAGTGTAGTAAGCTATTACGAGACTCTCAACAGGCATGTAATCTACAGGGATTCTATTTTTAAGAGTTAAGAATCTTTGATTAAAATATTTAACTTTTTCTTTTGGGTTCATTTTTAAGCTTGAAAGATCCATGACTAAGACTTTCGGAGGTTTACCATCTCTGAATTTTTCCAAAAAGCATGACTCAAACTTTTCCCAAGACACGATGGTATGGGGCTATTGGGAAAAGTACCAAGTGGATGCATTACCCTCGAAGGTATAAGGGAACAAACTATAGACAACGTCTTCATGCTCAACATTGCAGAGTCTAATGGCTAACATAATTTTTTTAATATGATCTTCAGCTAAATTTTTTAATATGATCTTCAGCTATCTGTTTGGAATCAGGATCAAACTTGGGAAGCCATTTCTCTGGGTGCTTAGGTAAATGGTGTTGAGCTCAAGGTACAGCTACAACGTCCTGGTCCAACCAAGGTCTAGCAGGGTTGTTCTGATTTTCCATTGGGGTAGTGGGTGTGGAAGGCTGAGAAGGTGAATTGCCTTCGTCAGAAGAGGGATCTCCTCCATAAGAGGAAGGAGATGAGGGAGGTGGTGAAGGAGGTATCCCAGATCCTCCTGCAATAGGATTTGTGATTAGATCTGTAGGATTCATAGTGAGGTTAGTGTCACCTAATTGTTCTCTGATATCAGAGGAGTCCAAAGGTTGAACCCACAGACGGTTTGGTTTCCTAAGACAAGCTAAGGCACTATGTGTTTTAATAAGAGATTGATGAACGATCTCTTGTATGTCACCACCTGTAGGATTAGGGGTTGTTGGCTCAACTGTGATCTGTGGATCATCGGTTGAAGTAGTTGTTGTTTGAAGGGGAATATTATCGTGTAAATGGCTTCCAGTCACTATAGGTGAGCGATTAGGGGGTGGAGGAGTCTTGCAACCACCTCGTGCCATTAATTAAGTTTAGTCCCTCCTTCTAGCGCCATTTGTTGATGGTCGAAATTGACTGTCCGTCAACTGAGAGAGTGGAACCGGTCCGGGGTTGTCTAATAACCCAAGTTGTTTGGGATGAACCACCCTGACGGGTTTAGCAGCTCCGTTAGCCGATCTAAGGTTCTAGGAAAACCAAAGAGAAAACTAATCTAAACTAACTAAACTAATTAAAACAAATAAAACAAACTATACTAACATAAAACTAAATAAAACAAACTAACTAACTAATAACAAAAACTAACTAAAACTAACTAATATAACTATTAAACAAACTAACTAATCTACTATCTAAATATACAAACTACTATCTAAATATACAAACTACTAACTAATACTATACTAACTACTATCTGAAATATAACTTATCTACAAAATATACAATATTCACAAAATGCAGATTTAAATAAAACCTGGAAAACTCATTTGCAATTTTCCCTAAGACAGAGAAAGGTATTTCTTTTTTGATTTTATAATTTTATAAACAAGAAATAAAACTTACTGAAATTAAACAACCTAATATACTAATTAACTAAAATACTAACAAATATACTAAACAAACAAATGACAAACTGACCTGGAAACGGTCCAAATTTGTCCTGTGTATGATGTCTTCGAAGCTGGTCGGAGGAAGGAAGCTCGCACCGGATAATCCAAAAGCTTCTCGTAAACAATAGGCTGCATTGATCTTTGAGTTATTTACAGGACAAACAAGACATAAAAAATCATAACAATTATATGATTTATAAATTTCTGCAATAAGAGAAACCTGTTACGCAAAGACTTATACTTAATAATTCAACTTATGAAGAAGAGAAATATGTCATTCACAAACTGAATCAAGTAATTCCTATGTTTTTTATACACTAGGAGAAATCAGATATGGATTAAATTGATTAAATTATATCATTTGCAAAAGACTAAGATAGCTAAAGTAGTGATTAACCAAATGCAAATAGATACACATAAACATAAAGCAAAATATTGATATTATGAAAAGCTAAAGTTGTAGCAGAATATCAAATTCTGTCTCAGTCTATATTAAAATTCCATATCCTTCTTCTCCCACGAATGGGGATGATGTTATTACAAAAATAATAAATATTTATAAGTTTTTCCACAGGGTAAAACCTCCCTGTGGAAAGTATCAAACTGTTTACATAATTTGGGAAGATATTCCCAAGATCAACTAAACTAAGAAACTAAAATGAAATCAAAATTGTAACATCCCGCTCTGGCGCACTGACAAAACTTATTCTTTAAGGACACTTGCTCACAAGTGATCTGGATTTTTATGATGATGAACCACTTAATCTTGATGATGATGCGTCATGATTGATGACAAGATGTTTTACTATTGTTGTATACAGGTGCTATTGACTTAGTTTCATTGAGTGTGCAGGGTTTCGGACCTTGAGGATGCAGAGGCATCAGTGGAACTCCCTTGGACTCCGGATTGAGTCAGGGAGTGGGCTATTTGAGTTGTTTCCATTTACAATGATATTGTGTGGTTTTGATGATATGCTATTGATTTCATGATATGTTGTTGACATGATCTGACATGATGGTTGATGATGCAGGATGACGATAGCTTGCCGACCAGACTCACATATGGAGTAAAGGGGCCACACATGAGTTCCAGAGTGATTGAGGGAGAGGTGTGTCAGCAGCCCTACCACAGCCTATTATCACTCCCGCTGTGGCTCGAACTGTAGGTTAACGATTACCTAGTTCGAGAGGACCCACGATGCCGTGAGGGCAGACTGCGACAGTCGCTCACGATTCGAACTGTAGGTTAATGATTACCTAGTTCGAGGGGATCCACGATGTCGTGAGGGCATACTGCGACAGTCGCTCACGTGATTCTAAGGGGCGTGCAATAAGGTGGGGGCCTTATTCCTTAGAATCCCTTAGTCTCCCACAAGTTCATCTGGCGGAGTGTTGACTCCAGGGGTTATAGATTCTACCAATCCATCAAGTCAGCGAGTGGCACCCTTGGAGCATGTGGTGCATCCTGAAGGGCACGTCGCGGAAAGAATTGCAAATCAGTGAGTGGCACCCTTGGAGCACGTGGTGCATCCTGAAGGGCACGTTGCGCAATGGAAACAACGAGGCGAGTGGCACCCTTGGAGCACATAGTGCGTCCTGAAGGGCACGTCGCATGGATGATGATGATGAGACAACTTAGATGACCCTAAGACCTTAACGCCTGATAAAATTCTTAAAACAACTCCCCTAATTAAATTGTCGCCCTGTTCAAATCAAAAACCTAAATTAAAACACCTCTAAGTTAAATTTGACAAGCCCTAAGAAAAGATTCTTCAAAAATAAACCTAGGGCGTAAGCTAAAACCCTCCTAGGTGTTAATTAAAGTCTTGTTAGAAGTAAAGGGGGTAAAGTAATGAGGGAATTAATTTAAGTGAAACCCATGGCCCTTAAATGATAAAGAAGAAATAAATTTATTAAAGTGGGAGAGTATAAAAGATAGGAATTTAGAATTATAATGAAAAGATTAAAAACCGCATTTATCTTTTGGGTTCAACAAAATAAAAATAACAAGAGAGAATTAAATAATAAAATTAAAGAGACTTAAGGAGTAAATTAAGGAGTAATTTAAGGAATGATTAAGGAGTAAATTAAGGAGTAATTTAAGGAGTGATTAAGGAGTAATTTAAGGAGTAATTTAAGGAGAAATTAAGGAGTGATTAAGGAATGACTTAAGGAGAACTGAAGGAGTGATTTTGGGGGAGTGAGGGAATTGAGTCTTTTAATAATTAAAAAGAAATTAATTTTGGAGAACCAGAGGCATGTGTGACACTTGGACGGCGGAGACTGTTAGAGGGTAAGTCATTAAAAATTAATTAATTAATGATTTATGAATTAGGTCAGTCTCAAAATTCTATAAAAGGAGGGGAAAGGAAGGAAGAAAGGGGGGAAATGGTTAGCGTAACGTTACGCTACCGAATTTGTGGCTTGACGGGTTGCTTGTGAGGAGTTGGGTATATCTCAGCTGTGTTTGGAGTGGTAGCTCAGCCGTGGAGGCGAGCTGAGACGCTATTCTATCTCTGGTTCTTGTGTGGCCCATTTGCGGCTCGGGGGGCTAAGGGGGAAGAAGTGTACCCCTAGCGTTTGGCTGGGAGGTACCGGTGAGCTTTCTTTGGTCGACAAGCAGAAGCGGCGCGGAGCGAGGGAAATGGCACAGCGCGAGGGATGTCTCCGAAGCGGGCGAGTGGCAACGGTATGATTTAACTGGTGAAGTATAATGCATTTTTACTTTTGGCAATTTAAGGTTATTGATGTTGAAATGGTAGAATTGTTAAAGCGTTTTATATTCGGCAGTTTATTGTTATTGGTGATAATATGATGAGATTGGTTGGCATTATAGTTTGAATTTCGTTCCGAAATGATATTGTAGGGTTGTTTCTATTCTGATCGTGTGTCAGTTTAGTTATGATGTCATGTGTTTTTGCATTGATATGAATTAGGTGATGTTGTTAATTTATTATTTGTTTAAAAAAAAAAAAAAATTCCCATTGTACTTCGCTATTCATAGACATAACGAAGGGGTCGCTACATATGGTAACAGAGCCGGTTCGACCCGCGACTTGGGGTTCACTACGGCTTTCGTTGACATAAGTGGGTTTTATTTTACCGTTGTTGTTTGAGTAGATTGTGTGCGTGCGCAGTAATCTTAGTTAGAGGACGTTGCGGAGGCAGACGATGGGGTTTTAATCTGGGCTTGATCTGTGTTTTTATTGTCATTGGGGCATTTCGTTTCTCTGATTGGTTCGGCATTTCATTTTTCCTTTTGTGGAAAAATCGTTCGCATGGTGGTTATGGTCTTTAAATCGTCCATAGGATGATTGCATCTCTGCGCCTTCCATTGATCTTTGCGCTCTAAGTCGACGATTATTGTTAAGCCCCGGCACTTGCTGGATAAGGCAGAGAGAGACGCAGAGCTTTCCCCATTTCCCTATTCTACCTCTTCTTGTTGTGTTGGCATTCTGCGAGGCCTCTCTTTCGGTTCAGTGTTTTTTTTTAGGGTTTGGCTTATTTTTCCGCAAGTTTTTTTTTAAAAACCGCTAAGATGCGTGAGATCCTGCACATTCAGGGTGGCTAATGTGGCAACCAAATCGGTGCCAAGTTCTGGGAAGTTGTTTGTGATGAGCACGGGATCGATCCCACCGGGAGATACCAAGGCACTTCCGATCTACAGCTCGAAAGGGTTAATGTTTATTTTAATGAGGCCAGCTGTGGGAGATTCGTGCCCCGTGCTGTGCTCATGGATCTGGAGCCTGGTACCATGGACAGCGTGAGAACCAGGCCTTATGGCCAGGTCTTCAGGCCCGATAACTTCGTTTTTGGTCAGTCCGGGGATGGAAATAACTGGGCCAAGGGCCATTACACCGAGGGGGCCGAGCTCATCGATTTTGTGCTTGACGTCGTTAGGAAGGAGGCCGAGAACTGTGATTGCCTTCAAGGGTTTCAAGTGTGTCACTCTTTGGGAGGAGGAACTGGATCTGGGATGGGAACCCTTCTGATCTCCAAGATCAGGGAGGAGTACTCTGATAGAATGATGCTCACTTTTTCCGTTTTCCCTTCTCCCAAGGTGTCTGACACAGTGGTGGAGCCTTATAATGCCACGCTCTCGGTGCATCAGCTGGTGGAGAATGCTGATGAGTGTATGGTGCTGGACAATGAGGCTCTTTACGACATCTGCTTCAGGACTCTCAAACTCACAACTCCTAGCTTTGGTGATTTGAACCATCTGATATCTGCTACAATGAGTGGATTTACCTGCTGCCTGAGGTTCCCTGGTCAGCTGATTTCAGATCTGAGGAAACTGGCAGTAAATTTGATCCCATTCCCCCGCCTTCATTTCTTTATGGTGGGATTTTCTCCCTTGACCTCACGTGGTTCACAGCAATACAAAGCCCTCACTGTTCCTGAGCTCACACAACAGATGTGGGATTCCAAGAACATGATGTGTGCTGCAGATCCCTGTCATGGTAGGTACCTGACTGCATCTGCCATGTTCAGGGGCAAGATGAGCACCAAAGAGGTGGATGAGCAGATGATAAATGTTCAGAACAAGAATTCCTCCTACTTTGTGGAATGGATCCCCAACAATGTGAAATCCAGTGCATGTGATATCCCGCCAAAAGGCCTGTCCATGTCGTCCACATTCATTGGGAACTCAACATCCATTCAGGAGATGTTTAGGAGAGTGAGCGAGAAGTTCACTGCCATGTTTAGGAGGAAGGCTTTCTTGCATTGGTACACTGGCAAGGGCATGGATGAGATGGAATTCACTGAAGCAGAGAGAAACATGAACGATTTGGTGTCTGAATACATGCAATATCAGGATGCAAGGGCAGAGGATGATGAATACTATGATGATGAAGAATCAGCTCAGGAAAGCTAGAGTAGAAGCTTAAGTAATGCCATCGACAACCGCTAGTTGTTTCAATGCCTAGTAGTTGTTTGTGTGTGGATTTCGTTTGCATTTCTTGTTCTTAAATAGTCTGCTCTGCTCTCATAGAGGTTTTGGGATTGAATGCTTCAACTTTGTATACAACTACTACATATGTTCTTAATTTTGTTGATATTATGAAATATTGACAAGTTTTTGAATTTGTTTCATCTCATATATACCGTCGTAATTGAAATAAAAAATAAATAAATAAATAAATAAAATAAATAAATAAATTCGCGTATCAGGACCAGTTTCATTATTGTTATCAATTCAAAAGGGAGCATTATTAAAGAGATAAATAGATCATTATCAGTGGTACACTGTCGTTTACATTACTAAGAGGTACACAAAACTGGTCGTTGGCATTATGTTGTGTGCATGCTCATATTTTATTTACTTTAAAAAAAAGAGTATATCATTATAACCCCACGAATTGAATGACAAATCGATGAGATAATAACCGGTTGAAACGGAATTTCAAATTGCGCTTATGTTGTTCAAAACCCGATATAGAATGCACCTAAACGATAACTGCCTCGTGACATGTTGATGGACTTAGAGTTGCCATTATCTTGTGATATGCATGTTTGTTGCAAGGGTTTATAATCTAAAAGTGATGTGGTTATGTTTAGTCCTTGTAGATTTTATTGCACGGTTAGCATGCTAGTTCCTTTGTGAATAATAAAAATAAAAAAATAAAAAAAAATATAAATAAATAAAATAAAAATGTAGAGCCATTGTCATTTTTAACTGGAATGTATTTAGAATACAAAGATGTGAATATGACTATGTATGCGAAGGTTAGTATAGTTCCTTTATTGATAGCAAGTAACTTGTAAGGTCGTGGTTATTAAATATAACAAGTTATAGTGATGTATGATTGACGGCATATAATGATATAAGACTCTAATGATATAAATTTTATAATAAGTGTATCTATCTTGATAAATGTGTTGATTATAAAGAAGACTCCTGGATTTAAAATGATGAAGGGATTCTTGAATAATGATGACTGACTAATCGTGCACCTGGAATTGAGTAAAATTTGCTTGAACTTGCCACTACGTCAAGGAATGACAAAGAGACTGCGTGAATGGTGGCGGATTTCGCGGGCAGTCTTGTTAAAATCAGGCGACTTATCCTTGGTTCTGACATTCTATTCGTAATGAATGGATATATCCCTGATCACATGTCGGTTGCTGTGTTCGGATACGCTTGACGTTCATTTTGTAAAATAATATATAAAAGGTCTGTTTAACAATATTCGTGGCGGTAGGAATGCTAACCCTGATTTCGTTCCCAGTTACCTATCCAAGCAATGGAGAAAGAATTACTTTTGTCATTATTACTGTTATTTTGGTTTCAGTTACAATGTATCTAAGTAGTGAAAAAGGCAAATTGGTCTTCGTTAGATGGAATTAGAAGCCCTCCTACCTAACGACATTTTTTAATATTGGGGAAAAAAAAATCTGTCAATATTGGCACGCTTGAAGTGTTAAATGAATTAATTAGGATTATTTCAAATAATAGTTTCATTACATCCAAATTAATCAAGACTAATTCTATTAATCAGAGATTATTTCCTATGACCCTAATGATTCATAGATTAAAAATAGCCTAATCAAAAATTATCTTGAACACAAAAAGACCACAAAGCCTAGTTGATGTAAAGGTTATACAATCCTACCACTTGTGCAAAGAACACTAAATAGTTGCTGCACTTATGTATAAGGAACTCACCATTACGTGTGGACTAAAACTCAAAACCGTAAGCAACCGCCCAGTATACGACTTCAACACTTACAAAAATTCAATGCATGGACTAGAAAGAATCTAAAAGCCGAGAGAAAATAGGAGTCAGGCCCAGCAGACTCATTGATTTGATATACTTTTCCACCGTGACACAGTCCTGAAAAACTAACTGTAGTAAAAAGGAAAAAAGGAACTCCATAGGCTAAACCAATAATAAAATTAATTTTACTTGCTAACAACAAACTAGCATAGATATATCTTGATTTCCATTGGTATTTTAATTATTGCCATTTCCAACTTTATTATTTTATCTTGTAAAGAAGGTCCTTTGAGTTAATGTCATTTTAATATGGTTATTTTTACTATTACCCTCTTTTTAAAATATGTGATGGTACTGTAAACTTCAATATGAAGTGACTTGTATAATTGATGTATTTAAATATGATGTAATCATCAATGTGATGTCATTCTTATATTGACATTTGGGACAGATGATTAATTATAATGTTACTTTAATATGGTCATTTGAGTATAGGTATTGTTAGGTATTTCCTTTTTAAATTATGGTGTACATTGTATTTCAATTAATGACTCCTAAAATCATGATGTTATTCCCTATCGTGACATCTTTAATTGTGTTATTTTATGGACAGTTGTCATATCCAAATAATGCCTTGTTAACCTTCCGTCAGTAAATCGATTATTTAGATTGCCATTGATAATGGCATTTCCGTTGTTGTTTCCTTTCATCTAGGGCCCTTGTAACTATAGAGAGTTACACTATTTAGGTTGTATTCGGATTATTTCATTAGCAGAATGTAATGGATGAAATTTGATTAGATAAGTTTGTATCACCATATATTATACTTTATTTTATAAGAAGTCAATGAAGGGATGACATAGAGGTGTGAGGTTGATAAAAAGCTGAAAGATAGGTAGGGATGTATGAAATTTATATTTAAATTTAGTAGTGTCCCTTTAAATTTTATTAGTTTATAGGTTGCTACATTTAGTTGATGAATATCATGATCCTCAAATTGATGTGACCTATGATATGATGGTAATTTTAATTGTGATGCTATTACCTATAACGATTTTTAATTCATCGTCCTTATATATGAATAATTGTACCTTTCAGTGTTGCCCTTTCATTATTGTCATATGAAATTGCGATTTTATGTGTTGCCAGTTTTAACTACGA
>CBVK0101358490.1:0-14368 GCA_900067695.1 Picea abies | reverse complement strand
CGAATGGACTGCCCATCCCCCTCTTCCCGTCCCTTATTCCTCCCTGCCGCGTCACGCAGTAACTCTACCACCAACCCCTCCACACGTCCTCCGACTTGCGTCCCCCAATAAATTTTATTGCCTCGGGATTTATGGGCTCCCGCACCCTGCATACGCAATCCTGTGCATACGTAACTCTATTCTTATCTCCATCCTTATTGACTGTCTTTTAAATTGGTTTATCAGATCATTGAATGCAGTCTGTAATAAATGTTATTTTATTAACTGTAATTCTTCCTTAATTAAATCTTGCTTAATAATCTTTAATTGTTTATCAGTTTAGGGGCGTTACATACACCTACCCTTCAAGAAACTTCGTCCCGAAGTTAGGGTATCAGATGGTACCAGGAAAAGAGCATGGTTCATACATTCACAGCAAGGAACTGATATTATCTGTAAGTAAGTCAAGCAGTTCATACATACTAGTGTACATGTACGAGGAATGCATGTGTAGCTAGTACATGCAAATCTCATGCATGTACTAATAATTAAACTGTCATTCTTTAATAATGTATGCAAGCATTCCATCCAGTCAGCAAGGCTAGTCTTTTATAAAAGACAACAATCATTTTCGGTGTGAGGAATCCTTTTATTACAATTGTCCAGTTCAGTAATTTGTTTTAACGGTTGTGTTTTGCTTTTATAAAAGAATATTCATATATATACACGTTTTTCTTCCACTAAATTCCACCACAGAATAGATTCCCCACCACAGAACAGATCCCCATATGTCTCAACTATCTACTCATCCTTCCTTCCTAACCTACTTCCGTCTCCCATCCTATCCGTCCTCTGCTAGACTATCTTGGAGCGCCAACTATATTGGCCTAACTCCAAATAGAACCCGTAAGTGGAAGTGTCGCTATCTCGACCAAGCTTCCCTAGCAGGCAACTGATAGTCCTCATCACACGTCTTGGGGAGCGTGCACCTGCACCGTCCTCACAGGACTTCAGGTTTCGGAGGATACACGGTGGGAAACACCTCCACCCCTCCTAGCAGTACTAGGGTCAACACCCTATAATGGAGGATACACGGTGGGAAAAGCCTCCACCCCTCCTAACAGAACCAGGGTCAACACCCTACAATGGAACACACACAGGGACACCGTGTTGTTGAAGGTTTTGTCATCGTTTAATCGGTTTTGGGTAGTGTTAGTACCAAAATCATAGCATAATCATGCACTAGTCCACATATCATAGCGAAGCATCCAAATCAATATAATTTCCCTCATATTGTTCATACCATAGTGTTTCTCAGTAGTGGTCCACATATCCACTTTCATCATCATTATCACTTGGCTAATTTCATAGCCCATAACCTGCAGATTAGTTTGCAACACAAACTCATATATTTCTATGCATTATTATCATATAATTGCATACTTTCCTCATTTCAATTTGGGTATCCCTGTACCTATATACTAACATCAAAGTTTTCCAATATGAATTAGATTTCACAATATCCCATAATTCATACTCTTTACCCATTCACAAGATTATCATTTACCAAAATAGATTTTATCGTATCCAACATCATTCTAATGGTATTTAAACATTCAACAATTTCTCTTTCTCAACATATCGCATCATATACATCATCATCAATAGCATTTAATCATTCATAAAATTTTCATTCACATAATAGATCGCATTACATGCATCATCATTAATAACATTTAAACATTTATTACTGTTCATAAGTTTAAGGTTTAAGTATACCACTTAATGGTTTCACTGTGACTAGGAAATAAAGTATATAGGCCTCAGGTAACCCTGGCCGTCTACGTCAAAAGTGGTGTTACCTACACTCCATCTTCGAGAAACTTGTTCTCGAAGTGATCAAAATAGTGACGGATAGTCTCGCCGTAGTGTCTCGGCGTCCTCCCAAGTAGCAGATCCTGGACTATACTTGTCCCACTGGACCTTAACTTGGTCTATCAAACGGTTTCTGAGCTGGCGGACTCTATGGTCCAATATGCGTAATGGTTCGACCGTGAGGGTTCCCACGTCCGATACCTGCAATTCTTTCCAATTTAGTTTATGTGATTCATCGGCTACATAATGACGTAAAACAGATACATGAAATACATTATGAGTTTTATGCAAGTGGGGTGGCAGTACAAGACGATAGGCAACGGTTCCAATTTTCTCTTGGACCCTAAATGGCCCTATAAACCGTGGTGACAACTTTGTCCCCTTCCCGAACCGTATAGTACTCTTATTTGGCCTGATACAAATAAAAACTTGGTCCCCCACCTCATAATTTCGGTCGGTCCTGTGTGCATCAGCATAACTTTTCTGTCTGTCCTGAGCTTCCTTTAGTCTCTGCCTGATCTGAATCACCTGTTCTTCCATTTCCTGAATCAGTTCTGGCCCAACTGTTACTCGGTCTTCTAGCCTATCCCAACTCAATGGTGTTCTACACGGCCTTCCATACAAAACTTCGTATGGAAGCATTCCGATGGAACTATGATAACTGTTATTGTAGGCAAATTCCACTAAAGATAGGTACTTCTCCCACTGGGTTTGATTATCCATTACGTACATCCTAAGCATGTCTTCCATGACTTGATTTACTCTTTCAGTGTGCCCATCTGTTTCAGGATGATAAGCTGTGCTTAAGTTCAACTGAGTCCCCAATGCTGACTGTAAGCTTGTCCAAAATCTAGAAGTGAATCTAGAGTCCCTATCTGAAATAATCTTCTTAGGTATCCCGTGCAAACGGATAACCTCGCTCATAAACACTCGTGCCACATCAGTAACACTGTATGTGTCTCTAATTGGAATGAAATGAGCACTCTTGGTTAACTTATCCACTATCACAAGAATGGCATTGTGTCTATGAGATGTGAGTGGAAACCCTACAACAAAATCCATTGAGATAACTTCCCACTTGGACATAGGGACATCATGTGGTTGTAGGAGGCCTGCTGGGTGATGGTGCTCAGCCTTCACTTGTTGACACTCAAGGCATCTGGCGACGAAATCGACTACATCGCGCTTCATGCCTGCCCAAAAGAAGAGTTTCCTCATCTCCGCGTACATCTTCTTCACACCCGGATGTGCACAATAAAGTGATTTATGGGCTTCCTTCAGTATGAGGCTTCGAATATCCCCATTCTCCGGGATGTACATCCTTCCTTGATATCTCAACAATCCGTCTGTTTCCAGGTTATATCCTTCATACTTTGGGTCTATCTGTCTCCCGCTCTGGAGGTTTGAAGTAACCTTTAGATACCAACCGTCTCCCAGTAGTTGTGTCAACACCTGTTCCCTCAGACTGACCTTTAAGGTTACCAAAGAGAAGATACGTGGTCTCCTACTCAAGGCATCCGCGACCACATTCTCCTTTCCTTTTATATATGAAATACCAAAATCATACACGCTCATAAACTCACTCCATCGCCTTTGCCTGGCATTCAGATCTCTTTGAGTGAAGAGGTGTTTTAAGCTCTGATGGTCTGTTTTGAGTTCAAAATTTCGCCCCACAAGATAGTGCCTCCAAAGTTTCAGAGCTAGCATTACAGCTGCCAACTCTAAATCATGAGTCGCGTATAAGTCCTCGTGCTTCTTCAGCTTTCTTGACGCATAGGCTATCACTCCTCCATCCTGCATCAACACGGCCCCCAACCCTTGTTTCGAGGCATCTGTGCAGACCATGAAGTCCTTTTCCATATCTGGCACTCGTAGAACTGGCGCACTAGTTAGTAACCTCTTAAGCTCAATGAATGCGCTAGCACATTCTTCTGTCCATTCATACTTGACCCCCTTGCGTTGCAAGGTGGTGATGGGTTTCGCTATTTTTGAGAGTCCTTCCACAAATCTCCGGTAATAACCTGCTAGCCCCATGAAGCTCCTCACCTCATGTGCGTTTTTCGGCACCGGCCATTCCAGAATGGCCTTTACCTTTTCTGGGTCCACCGAGATTCTTTTGCCTGAAATGATATGGCCTAAATGGTGGATCTCTTTCTGGAAGAAGGAACACTTCGACAGTTTTCCATACAATTTGTTCTTTCTCAGGCAAGACAACACTATTCCCAAGTGTTCCTCGTGTTCTCTTTCATTCCTGGAATAGATGAGAATGTCATCTAGAAAAACTTGTACAAATCGGTCTAAGTACTTCCGGAATATGCCGTTCATGAGACTCATGAACACTGCTGGCGCATTAGTCAATCCGAAAGGCACTACAACAAACTTGTAATGTCCAAACCGAGTTCGAAAGGCAATTTTTGGGATATCACCTTCCTTAATCCTTAACTGATGATACCCAGATCGCAAATCGATCTTTGAGAATATCGCTGCTCCTTTCATCTGATCGAAGAGGTCATCTATTCGTGGCATTGGGTACCTATTCTTCACTGTAGCCCGGTTCAAGTCCCTGTAGTCTATACACAGTCGTAGGGATCCATCCTTCTTTCTTACAAAAATTACCGGTGCGCCCCAAGGCGAGACACTGGGCCTTACTAGCCCTAAGTCTAGTAACTCCTTCAGCTGCATTTGCAATTCACAAAGTTCTGGCGCTGTCATGCGATACGGAGTCTTGGATATTGGTTCTGCACCAGGTTTCAGCTCAATGGTAAAATCAAGCTCCCTCTCAGGAGGTAATCCTGGTAATTCGGCTGGAAAAACATCCTGAAATTCTGACAATACTGGGTATTGATCCAATGAGGGTCCCTTCCTTTTTTTCACTGCTTCCACTACATAAAGTCGACACCCTTGTCTCAAGCATCGCTTGACCTTCATAGTTGATATAAAGCGTAATGACACTTTTCTCTGTACACCCTGAATCTCTATCGGTTTTCCTTTATCATTGACACATAGCACCTTCTTTGCGAAACAATCTATCAAAGCTCGATGAGCTGCTAACCAATCCATTCCAATGATTAAGTCATATGCCCCAAGGGCAGTGACATATACCTTCAACTTGGTAGTGCACACTCCTAGGTCTACTATACAATTATCGACACTAGGTCCTACAGCTTGTTTCTTTCCTGAAGCCATCTCGACTTGCTTAAAGTCATCGTGCTCATAGGCTGCCAGCCCACTCTTTTCTAATGCAGATGGTGAAATGAAACTATCTGTCGCACCAGAATCAAACAAAATCTTAACAGTAACATAATTAAGCTTACCTGACGACTCCACTACGGTGGATTGATGTTCAGCCTGGCGGTTATCAACCGCTGCGTAAATGTGGTGGCTGCTACTTGCTTTCCCCATCGGTGTCTTTCCTTCATTATGTACGAACCCTGATTGAAACTCTGGGCAGTCACGCTGGTAATGGGGTCCCCCGCACCCCCAACAGGTGACACCAGGTGGAACCGGTGCATTGCTACGTGTCTTTCCTTGAAATGAGTTCCTTCCCCTGGAACCTCTGCCTCTACTAGTTTCTCCCCGAGATGGTCGTGGACCTGTCTGCATCATTGGCGATGAACGAGATGCTGCACTAGCTGCCATTGAAACCCCTGTAGCTACTGTCCTTGGCACGTCCCTGTTACTATAAGGGGCTGGCCTTGAGCCCCCTCCCCTAGAAAATGTCCTCGGAGTCTTTCCTACGAATCCAGGGCGATGCGGAAATGTCGATCTTGTACCCCCTGTTAGGTTTATGTGTTCTTCCGCGTAATGCACACTCTCTACCACCTCTGCCACAGAAGACGGTTTCCACATTCGCACCATAGCTCTTATCTTCGGGTTCAATCCATAAACGAAGCGCTCTGCTTGTCGTTGGTCAGTGTCCAAATACGAAACGTATTTAACCAGTTCCATAAACCTGATCTCGTATTCTTCCACAGTTCTGTTCCCTTGTATTAAGGCATGAAATGCCCCTACTTGTTGTTCCTCGTAGTATGCTGGTAGATACTTCCTTCTGAACCTTTCCTCGAAGAGTTCCCAAGACACCGTGTCTGGGGTAAGGTGCAGTTGTCTTTCTAAGTTTCCCCACCAATTCAAAGCGCTATCTCTTAACTGGAAAATTGCAATCTTTGCCTTTGAATTGGACGCATAGTCCCTTAAGGCAAAACACCTGGTCATGCCTTCCAACCATGCTTCCGCGCGTTCACTGGCGCAACCCCTGGCAAACTCCGGAAGTTTGATTTTCTGCAATTCTCGTGTGATGTCTTCAGGTGGAAGTCCTCCCCCTGAACTCCTTGATGCTTCTGGATTACCCGTTCCAGATTGTGAGTGTTCCCCTTCATTCCCTGCTGGTTGGCGCCCCTTTAGAGTCTCGTTAATAGCTTCTAACGAGCGTAGTATGAGAGCTAGTTCGGGCGATGGTGGTGGTGGTGTTGGTGGTGTTGTGTTGGTGGTGTTGGCGGCGTTGGTGGTGGTGGGGTTGATGGCGCTCGTGACAACGCTCCCCTACCACGACCCCTTCGAGTCCTGGCCATTTAGTATGACTTAACCTGCATCACCCAAAGTTATCAGGGTGAGTTCCAGGACATTTCAAATTGGTGCTACTCAAACTTAGAAACAGGGTTAGGCGTAAGTTTTCTTTACTTGTCTGTAAATAGACATTACTCCATCAGGGGAATTGGCTCGGTTTTGGGTTAGGATCAAGCATCTAAGCTTGGTCAACATCAAACTTTAAGGTAGGCTAACCTTACACTTTAATAACATAGTTGAATTAAAATTATTATTTATATTAACTTAATCCGTTTTAACTTTATACTAACTCATTCCTATATATATATATAATTTATTTATGCTATATAATTTAATCTATTTTATAATATTTCTAACAATTTACAAATAAAATAAAACGACTAAACGAGCACCCAAGATTCGGGCACGCATAGGCTCCACGTGCTCGTCACAGCCTCTGCACCTACCGTGACTTATCCCCGACCCTATATCGGAGTTCGGAGTTTCGGACTTTTCGCTGTCACGATCCCCCTTACCTCTCCAATCCCCGATTCACGATGGCTCAATTTCTACGGGCTAGCCCCCGCTGGCTATACCTTGGTTTATATGACTGCGCTCACAAGACTGTGGTCTTAGTCACCTTATCGGGATTTCGACGTTTGCGACGTCAACGCGCGCAAGTCCTCAGGATTCCCGATTTCCCGATATGCCGATACCCGATACGCCTCTTCCTTGCGTATTAGCCCTTTCGGTTGTACCGAGATACATATGTCTGTGCCTATATGACCGTAGTCCTATTCCCTTTGGAATTTCGGCGTTTTCAACACCCTGGTACCTCCGTCCACGGGATCCGCGATCCCCGATACAATTAAGTCTTAATTAAACATTCCTTAATTAGTTCATTTAATGAGGGTTAAGAGTTATGTTAATTACGTCGGGTTTTCGGGGTTCGTGATTTCATAGCGCATGGACTCCTTGTCCATGAAACTCATGATATCCCGATACACGATGCAATCTGCCACCTGTCCTATGTTGAACCTACCGTGGGCCCCCTTGTCCCTTGGCTCATCAGGAAATCGCGTTTCGCGATTCTGCAAAGTATAAAACTCTCGCTCTCGGGACCTCCGATATCCCAATTCCCGATGGCACGTGTGGGCTCTATCGCGTATCGCGAAATCGCGATTTCCAACACAACAATTCCAATGTATGCAAAACCCCGAAATCCCGACGCTTTCAGATCCATCGACACGCGTCCCTCCGATCGAACGGCTTCGACTGTGTCGGGAAATCGCGAATCGCGATTTCCTTATGTATGAGTTTCACGACTCCGGAAACTCCGATATGCCAAACCCCGACTCCTTGGGATCCTCTGACACGCGTCCACGAGATGAACGGCTTGGATCTCATCGGGAAATCGCGGATCGCGATTTCCTGTTGCACCATTTCTTTACCCTCGAAAACTCCGATATATCTGTGACTTTCGCCCAATCCCTGACACCTGTCCCGTGTGATGGACGGCTCAGATCTCGTCGGGATTTTCAACCGATATTTCCCGATTTCTTGTCCTCGGAAACCCCGATTTCTCGATGCACCAACGCCGATGGCGCTGATCATCGCCACGTGTCCTCACCCAATGGATGGTCCAGATCCCATTGGGAAATCGCGTATCGCGATTTCAACATGCTCGAGTCTCTTGTCCTCGGAAACCCCGATTTCCCGATGGGGCCAAACGCCAATGGTTCTCGATGGCTGCCACATGTCCCACAGCTGGATGGTTGTGATTGTGTCGGATTTTCTCTACGTATTTCCCGACCCTTCTCGGATGACGGACACCTGTCCACCACTTTAACCCTGGTGGTCCCTACTCTGCTTACATCACTATCGGGATATCGCCGATCGCGATTCCTAGCGACGCGGTTTCCTTGTCTTTGAGAACCCCGATCTCCCGATCTCCGACTCCTCGGGATCTTCAACCACGTGTCCCTGTTGTTTGGACGGCTGTGATTCTATCGAAAAATCGTGAATCGCGATTTCTAAACACAAGGGTTCTACACTCCTGAAATCCGCGATGGTAAAAATCCCGATGCCTCCCAAAACGCTGACAAGTGTCCTGCCGAGATCAACGGCCAGGATCCGTTCTCGGGATTTCGAGAACGACAAGGTCTCGATTCTCTGACTTCCCAAAACTCCGATGACTCAGATTTTCCTGATGACTCCTCCTGTGCACGCTAGGGCTTAAACCCCGTGCAACTTTTCTAGATCTAACGGCTGACGGGATTTCGCCCTAGATCTGACGGCGCAGATCTGTTCTCCCATGTAATAGACAGTTCCCTTTGGGATAATGATCAATTGCATGAAACTCCACGTAGTGTACAAATTTCTTTCTTGGCACGGTTGGATTTTATATGGGTCTATAGTTCTTTGAAGTTTTTACATTGTTACAATCATCGAGGCTAACACAGGCAACTAGTTTACACTATTCCTGTGCGATACAAGTCTGCTAAATTTCCCTTGACATTTTTATTGGTTCCAGGTGTCTATTCTACCCGAAACTTCATTAACAATATTGCTCAATAAAATTAAGTTATGACTTCTCTTTTCTGTGCTCAATAGCTTGGATACCATACTGTATCATGTATTAGTCACATTTAGTCCACTAAACGTGTATCTTTTACAGGTTAAGCGTGGCTAGAGTTAACATTGCAGGTTTCGGCCCTTAGGCCCTAGATTTCGAACTAAGACGCTCTGATACCATATGTGATGCCCATATCATTCTTTAATCTCATAAACAATTCATTTTCTAAACGGAGATAACGATTTCACAGCATATATTTATTTTCTCAACAGCAATTTCGGTAATTTAGATTTATCACAGGGTAATAACTTTCTGGTAAAAATGAAATACATGCATAACTTGACAAATACCTGATACTAATGCTAATTTATGCTGCCTTGCTGCCTCTGCTCCTGCTGGTACACGGATCAATCCTGCCACAAACAAGCAATTAACTGCCCAAAACTACTGTCCTCCCTGCCAACTAGGAAAGCTACCTAGCTCCAGGATATCTACGGATATCCTGGCCCTTCGTGCCCAAAACCTTCAGCAACTCGGTGCCTCCCTAGATCAAGCCACAGTTCGGAACACTCTGTTCCTTGCTTACAGCAAGCCAACAGTCCACAAAATACCATAGGTTCACAGCCAATACAATAGTGTACAGAAAATTGCTACTCACAGTAGATACCGTGGTGCAGAACTCTCTGCTCACAGCAGAATACAACAGTTCATTGCAAAACACAGAGTCCAGAGGCCCTCTGCTCATCCAGCACAATAGTTCACAGCCAAATATCACGGTACGCAGAATCTCTCTGCTTCCGGCAAATACAGTGGTCCTGAGCTCACAGCCCCGCAGCATCCATCCCCGCCGAATGGACTGCCCATCCCCCTCTTCCCGTCCCTTATTCCTCCCTGCCGCCTCACACAGTAACTCTACCACCAACCCCTCCACGCATCCTCCGACTTGCGTCCCCCAATAAATTTTATTGCCTCGGGATTTATGGGCTCCTGCACCCTGCATACGCAACCCTGTGCATACGTAACTCTATTCTTATCTCCATCCTTATTGACTGTCTTTTAAATTGGTTTATCAGATCATTGAATGCAGTTTGTAATAAATGTTATTTTATTAACTGTAATTCTTCCTTAATTAAATCTTGCTTAATAATCTTTAATCGTTTATCAGTTTAGGGGCGTTACAACAGAGGAGAGGAATAGCTGAAAGTCATTTATCTTCTCGACAAACTAACTCAAATGACAGGTAGAAAAATAATACAACCTGGACCAAACCATTCTATAGATTAGTTTTAAAGTATCTCTCCAATTTGCAAAAAACTGTAATATACCCTGTAATACCCTGCCATAAAGTTAAGATTTGACAACCCAAATACCCCCTCAACATAGGTACGCATACATTTTTTTTTATCATTCACAATGGAAAAATCCAAGAGACCGTATCTCTCCAGTTTGAAAGAAAATGCAATACCCGGTCATAGAGTTAAAAGCGAAACCCCTATCTGAATATCCAAATAAGATGGTACGTGGTAATAAATAAGGAAACACCGAATCAGAAAACCACCTTATTCCCCAAACCATTTTTTAGCCAATAAGTAGTTACACAGAATTACCACTTCAAAATCATAAGCAGACGCACAGTTTCAGATTAGTCATTCTCAAGATAACTCTAAAAGACTAAAAAGAGAAATATAGGAATAAAGGCTTGCCTCACAGTTGCAAAACAATTATTCTTGAGCTAACCCTCTCTTTAAAAGAAATCTAAGAACAAAGGCTCGCATCAATATGTTAATTAGAAAGGGATTAAAAACAAAATTAAAGAAAAGAAAAGGTTTCCATACCTGTAGTTTGATCTGACTCTTGCAGTCAAGTTTCTCACAGATTGCACTACAACAATTACAGGTAGAATTCCATGGAGTCCTTAATGGAAGATGCATTTCCTTCATAGGCTGTGTTAATAATTGAATGTAAATTTTCATATGGTTTTATAGATCCTACAGGGGTTTCCTGTAAAATAAACTAATAACTATTATATATTGGATATTGGTTCTATTCTCCTCAGACTCATGTAGCATTGCTTTCCTTATTGGGTTTCAGGAGTTATGGTTTATGTCAACCATGAGCCCAAAATGAGAGTAATGACGGTGGCTTGGGTATTGCAGTGGGAATTGTTGACGTGTATGCACATCGAATATATTGTTGATTTTGTAGCCCAACAATGCGAAAAGCTCATCTTGTTAAGAAAGAATAGTGTAGTAAACGTAAGTTAATATCAATCTAATAATGAAATTTTGATAGTCTTTGTAGTCGCAGAAAGAGCAAAGTAGAGCCATAAGGCAAATACTTACAAATAATATAATACTATGTAACAAATTTACCACCGGAGACTCAAAAGGGATTAGAGAAAACAAAAGGATGGAACCTTGGAACTAGCCGGTGATTGTCATACTTCCTTTTCCACTAAGAGGTTGCTCCAATTAGACAGTAGCGAAGAATTATCGGGCAAAGCAGGCATCATTTACAAACAAATTATCGAATGTATGCATATTGAATTTATTAACAAATTATCGGGCAAAGCAGGCATCATTTACAAACAAATTATCGGAGAGGGAACACATATTTGTTATGCACAGATTTCTAATTTGGCAGGTAGATTTTACTGACAAATTTGATTGGGGATTGAACTGCAATTTTGGTTATGCACAGATTTCTAACTTGGCAGGTAGATTTTACTGACAAATTTGATTGGGGATTGAACTGCAATTTTGGTTTTGATTGTATACTATAAATGGCTTTAGATGAAGTTGTCGAAGTCACATCGCCAAAGTTTTCAAGATATGCAGGTCCGGTTCTTGCCACTTGCAATGCAATTGAATTCAACCTTGGGGCATAGTAGTTGCCACAAAGGCGATGCCACTTAAATTGATTTTTAAATATATCTCTATTTTTTAATATAGGAAAGAAATAGGTAGTAAATAGAAAGTTAACCAGTAAATAGTAAATATGAAGCAAATAGGAAGTAAAAAGAATGTAAACTAGTAAATAGGAAGTAATAGGCAAATAATATGAAGTAAATAGAAAATTTCTCAAAGCATTTAGGGAAGTACAGTAGATAGTAATTAAGAATAAAACTTACCAAACAATAACTAGGAATAAAACTTGAGAACGGGGGAAGATGCTCTACCATTTCACGGTGTTTTTGGCCTTGTTCGCACATGACTGCAAGTACCCACGACCTCGGGCCTTAGGCCTGAGGTCACCCACGTGTTCATCTTCTCCCGCCCTATCTCCCTCTTCCCAATTTCCATCCTCGGTATAGTGCTCTCAAGTTATTTTCGGGACATGCTACGGGTTTCTATGTTCGTCTCTGTCTAAGTGCTAACCTCGGGTTTGGCTGTAGAAGGTCTCCGACCTCTTAACTAGCAAGTGGTCTTTTGAGGAAGAGCTGGACTTCTCTATGGACCCACGGGAAGGGGTCGAGGTGTGGTTTGTGCCAGCTGGAGTTGGGGTTTTGGAAAACGTTATCTCTTCTGTTCCTTCAACGTGTCTCTCGAGCGATGCTTCTTTGTAGGGAGGGTTTCCAGCTTTTTCCTCTTCCACGCAGTCTTTTTCGGACTAGCAGGCACCATCTATAGCTTTGGGGTTTGGTTCGAACTTTGGTGTGGGATATGGTTTTGGATTAGTGGCGGGTGAGTCTTTTCTCAGTGGTTCAGAGACTCAACCATAGCTCCCTGCTCAGTTTCCTCTCCAACCTATGCAGACATCGAATCCTTCTCTTTCTCAGTTGGGTCTTCAGTGCTCTGATTTCGCCTCTCCTCGTGGGGGGTGCAATGGTTCTCATCCCCTTTCTCCAGCGTTCCAGAGCTCCTTTTTTTATGATCCGGGTGGCTCTTAAGGGTTTTTTTCCTCTTCTTTTCCCTTGTCGAGGTCTTCTGGTAGGGTTTCAACTCTCCCTCTAGATTTTTATTTTGGGGATATTGCAGCGAATCCCCCTGTGTGGAGATCTGTAACCCTAGGGATTCTATCCCTTCTTCGATCTCGGTGTCTACCCCCAGTGCTCCAGTTTGCAGTGAAGGTTTGAGGCCTACAATCTCCCCCTCGAGCTTGAATGGCAGCAGAAATAAAAATGTGAAGTCATCCAGTAGAACACAAAAGTTGGTTGTAGGGGACGATATTTGTTTGCCTGAAGTTGAATTGATGGAAGAGCTGATGCTAGTGGGAAGAGCGCATGGTCGACGCTTTGGAAAGCGATTTCTGTAGGAATGGGCGAGAGCAAAGTGGTCCTTTATGCTCTCTTCTCTCCCAGAGGTCAACACTTCGTGTAGAGGTTGGTTTTTTTTCAAGTTTCTATCGGTTTCTGATGTGGTTAAGATTCTTCAGAAATGTTGGTTTATTGATTCTTTCCTTGTTCTGCTTAAAAAGGGGTTTCCCCTCTTCGACGTTGATAGAGAAAATGTAGATGTTATTCCTATTTGGGTTCGGCTTTTGGGGTTGCCACTTAAGTTCTGGAATGAAAATAGTTTTATGTTTTGGGGAATTTGTTGGGAACTTATTTGGATGTTGACTGGTCCTTTAAGGAGACAAGTGTTTATAGCTTGGCGAGAATTTTGGTTTCCAATAACATTAGGAGCGGTTTGGATGAAGATCTAGAGATTGTAGCAGGTAGAAGATCTTACATCCAGAAGTTGGACTACGAGGGAGTCCCTTTTCGTTGCCCCCGATGTCATCAAACATGGCACTTAGCCAACAAGTCCTATCTTCCATTTAAGAGACACGAAAGACACAAGTTAGATCAAGCTAATCAAGGGAACCATGTTTTGGGCCCGGATGGGGGCTCCTCTTCGGCCAAGGATTTGGAGTTGGATTCTAAAGAAACAATTTTTTATGAGGATGAATCAATTGCCTCGGTGGCTAGGGGTGATGTTCATATGGACCTTGCAATTGAGCCAGCCCATGATGATTTGGAAATGGTTACCCCTTTGTCGGCAAATCGCCTCGACTTCCCCCCTCTTCAAGATCTGTGTGGCTTGCTAGGTATGCCTCCTCCCTCCCCTGTCTCCCCTTTCAAATTTTTGTCTTCCTTTCAGTTAAAAGGAAAAACTTGGTTATGGTCTATAATTTCTTTAAATTTTCCTCCTAAAGACTCTTGGTCTACCCCCTTTTCCGCTCTCTCTCCCCCTCTAGCTTTGTGCTCCCTAGTTGACTCCCCTAGCCCGGAGGTTTCCCCTCCCTCCTCCTCGTTGTCTTCTTTGGATCACGAAGAAGATGTTATTAGGTATTGCCTCAGAAACCACCTAATCTTTGGTTCAAGTGGGGCACCAAAAGGTTTTTTGGGTCTTGGGGTGAGTCTGTTTCTCTCCCTTGGTTGCCTTGGAAGGGGCCGAAAATAATCTCTTTTAAAAG
>CBVK0101358488.1:0-15116 GCA_900067695.1 Picea abies | reverse complement strand
GCTGCTCTAGGTTCAAATTTTATGTCACAACGACATATGTTATCCATTTTTATCATTGCTATCTATTCTTGGATACATTACTGGGACACCTGCACAAGAGACATGTTAGTAACAAAACATAAAGAGAAGTTGGGAAAGGGAAAAAACAATATAAACAAATGCAAAAGGAAGGAACTAAACTATGCTAATATACTACTCTACATGCATTGAAATTGAAATGATCGTTGATAAATCCGAGCTAACAAGTTAATAGCTATGCAATTTGATTGAGTTATATGAAATATGGTTGATTTATGTTATGGCATAGTTGGAAATGGATGAATGTGATATGGGTCACGCCATTGGCAATTAGTGGGTGATGGTTTCGATACATGGTTTAATTGAATGAGTTAATGGAAGCTTGCTAGCGTGTACTAAGGAATTAATTGACTGAGATGGAGGTGACGTGCATTTACTGCACGTCACCCTTAATCCTTCCACTAGCCGCCACCCTAGTCGGCTATTGTTCAACTGTGTTTCTGTGGTTAGGCTCTGACTTTCAAGCAGAGGGAGAACCACTTGACCAACTCGTGTTTTTAAGGTGATTTTGATTACAAGTATGTCTTTTTTTTTTCCATCCATGAGTTTTCTCTGGTTATGAAATTGACTCAAATGTATTGGTTTGTGCTTTCCTTAAGTATGGCAATTGTGTAAAATTGTGATATTTTTTTGGAATGAATCGTTGGTGCCTTTCACTGTGATAATGTTTGAGGTAACAATGTTACTGGTTGTTCTAAGTATTAGCAGCCATAAAGGCTCTCTGTTGTCCTTGCTAGTTTTAGGTAGAGTGTTTCGTTTGGTCTAGAGTGGCTTCCTGTCTTCATGCATTCGTATCACCATACCCAATCTTTGGCTTTTATGGGGTTTAATGGGTTGGAAGCGCCTTGTATCACTACGCATTGTTCACTTGGGTATTACGTTGTTCATGCTACTAATGGTCACACAGTGGGTTATATTGCTTCTTCTCATCTCTGTTTCATCTCAGCGTTGTTATTTGGTTGACTAGGAGAGACACAAGGGTTATACCCTGCCTGTGATAAGTATTGTCACAGGGCCAAAATGGAGCCTTTCTCCTCTGTTCATAGCCTCTCCTATCACATGAATTGTCACCCTGTCTGTGAAGTCAATTGTGGTATACCCTGTGTGTGCACTGTTGGTCTCAGAGGTTTTCACCGATGGGAGGAGTCGACTCTAGTCTCCCTGTGTTGGTCCATAGAGAAAACCCTTGATTTCTCAAGCCCAAGTGTTGATACAGGGGGCCATTATGTCCTGTTGGGTATTCTATGGGTTGTTATGGATTGGTGATGTATTTTTGACAGAGTTGATTACTATCTCACCATGTTGATTGTGTGACAATGGTGTTGGTTTTAGTATCTAGTCATTGCATTTGTTATTATAATTGAATGGATAAGCTCAACATGGTTTATTGGATGATTTTTTAAATCAAATATGTTGAGTTTTGTACCTTCGGAGGTGTTCCCCATGTGCTTATGACCTCCTTAGCACATGAGGGAAGGACATTACACTTTGTACCTTGTACTTTTGTCTAATTTCACTTTGACTTTGTCTAAAGTGGAATTTAGTCATTTTGGCCTAAAGTGACTATTAATTCACAAAGGGGTGAATTGGAGACATAAAGTTGACTTAGGAAACTTAACCCAAAGTGGGTTTGTGACTTAAATATTAATGGGGAGATCTCAACCATCGATTAGATGAGAGATGAGATGATCTCAACCCTTCATATTTTAGGTTTCCTAATGGATGTCGAAGAGGGGCAAAAAGGGTGAAGGATGGCACACTCTTCACTTGTTCATTTGCTTGTTGAGAGAAGAGCTCTTGGAGGATGGAGATGAGGTCAGCTTTGTGAGGAGACTTGATATAGGGCACTTGCTTTCATGGAGGGAGGCTTGCATCATATGCCATAGTTTATTTACTGGAGAGGTTCTACTTCTGAGGAGGGCGCATTGCCAGATTGGGGCGCATTGCCAGATTGGGGCGCATCAGCTGTACAGAGACTTCTAGCCATCGGATTATAGTGAGATCAATTGTAGAGGATAGCCATTCAACAAAGATTCATTGTTGTGGAGGGGTTTCCAGATCTGAGCTCACAGTTGGCAGTTGGAGCAAATTCAGTGGTTCTGGCAGTTTTTATGAGGGGCACACCATTCTGGGGCACATCTGGTGATTTTGATCTTGTATATTAGCTCAGTTGGAGTTTCTATTGTATCAGGTTATTTCATATATTGTACTTACTATATTCCACCTTCTACTTTCCTCATATATACATACATATTCCAAATTGGTTTTCCCCAGGGGGTTTCTATCTAGGGTCATGTTGACCAAAAATACCCGTGTCTACAAATGCATGTATTAGTCTCTTAGATCTGTTTCATTTTAAGCAGTAAATGATGTTTGGGTGTGTTATGTTTATTTTGAGATGCATGTACTAATTTCTGGTGACAAAAACGACATGCTAGAGCACCCAAAATTGAGAACATAACCGTAACAAATCAACAAGAAACTTTTGGACTATTTGCTATTATAAAACAAAAATAAATAAATTACCTGACAGTTGAAACTTAGAGCCTTTCTGTTGTTGGGGAAAAACACCCTACAGACTAGCAAATAGAGTTCAGACTTTGCATGCAGATATGACCGAATAGAAATTACTTTCTACCTTCATCCCTAGATTTAAATCCCCTTTTCTTCATAAATGCATGGAAAGATCAACCTACCTCGTTACCGGCGTTTGATGTCGATTCTCCGTTGTGCTTGATTACTTGTTCACAATACTCCTTCCAAAGCTGACTTGCATTTAAAATGAGCAAGAACTATGCATGCATACTACTTATATACTAACGGGTTAGAAATCAAACATAAACTAATCAAACCATAAAAAGTTCATGAATTGGGACGGGAAAAGAATTCTCTGTATTACTTAAAATGAGTCAAATTACAAAAGTTGAGACCGACCACTGCTCCTCGAACCTAATCCTGGGCTCCTCTTCTTCTGTCCTTCAACTGCTTTGCTTTGAATCTCCTTTGGCATTAAGAAAGGCTAAAGGGTTGGGACAATGGGAATACGTAAATGGGTAAAGTTTCTTTGCTATATTCTTCCTCCTCCAAATGGTACCTCTACCCCTTCTTTTATAGGCTAGAAGGAGCTAGGTATTTGGATGAACCCTCGACCATGCATGGCCAGGAGTTTCAGTTAACTCACCCATAGCTTTTTGTTTCGTCGACAACTTTCCTTTTTTCATGCTTTTGTCGGTCCACGCGGGCTGTTTTGGGTCAGTCAGCGTGTACACGTGTGCAGTAGTGAGTTAGGGCATGTGGGCCTTTATTCAAGAGGATTTTCAAAGAGTTGTTCAACAGTGTTTTGGCAAAGAGGGATATGAGTTGGCCTGATGCCAGGTAAGCATGTGTGGTGCAATTTAGGGTTATAATAGATGCCCCCTAATGTGTGAGGTCAGAAGAGCATCTGATGGCCGAAATACATTACTGATCTTTACTAATGTGATGAACGACTGAGCCCAAGGATCAGGAACCGAGAGGTGCCGTTTGCAAAATAACAAATGTCTCACCGAGGCGGGCATATCCATGCTCGGGATAAAATAGAACCATGGCTACCAATCAAATACACTGTATATCTATGTCAAATAACTATAAAGAGTAGCCGTGAACAATACACAACGGAGCTACATCTCGAAATCAGAAAGATATACATACAGAGTATCCATCTTCCAGAAGCTGATTCGGCCTAATGGCTAGAGATGAGATCTTCAGAGCTCGAGCAACAAATTAAAAATCTTCAAAACTCAGGTAGGAGTGTAATATGGATGTATGACTACACTACCCAGAGGTCTTTGACAGCTCATCGGTCATGGACTTGATAATCTTGATGATCGGACTAAAGGCTTCAGTGATTTCGAACAAGGACTTGATTGGACGTTCAGGATGGCCAGGTATGCGGACAAGAGACATATTGCATAGGGGTTAAATCAGGCTTAGTGACAAGCTTCCCTTGGACAATAGCACAACAAGTGATGAGACTCAGGCAACATGCATGTTAATCATATGTCTACTGTTGTTCCCGAGACTGTACTTAAGGCTTAAAAGTACAGTGTCAAGGCATCCGAAAGTATGATAAAGGTCGATAAAAGATTGCACTAACCTTCGGTGTAGGAAACTAATGAGGGTTTCTACGTTCTCACTGTCTAGCTTCCAACTGTTCCTGGGTATTGATATCTTGTTCAATGGCTGCCCATGAACGTTCTAATTCCTCCCGGGTATTCGCAGTTTTAAGGATCATGTCAAAAATATTTAAAGCGATATGTATTTGATTAGATAGTCCAGGTTGGATATTAGGTTGAGTTGCTGCAGGGACAGTCATTGAGGAACAATACCAGTATGGAAATAGTTTAAAGGGAGAATTCAACGTTGTTTCAATTTAGTCGAAATAAGAGAAATTTTTTTGCATGAGGAACATAATAGAGATGCAAACTGAAGGCCCTTTCCTGTAACTGTATTATTTTTTAGTAAAGATGTGGAATGAGAGAAAAAAATTTAGCTGTGGATAACGTAAGGTTCCTATCAGCAGAAAAATCACACATACACAGAAGAAGAAATTGACATAGAAATAATTGACATAGTGTAAATAAATATAGAATTCTGTAAATGCAAATTGGTCTTACACCCGCTGATAGTTGGTGCAGAGGAAAGGCAAGAAACAATTACAGAAAGATCAAATTCCTTCACTATAGTAGTGGTCGTACTAAATTATAGTGATACACATCAATTATGTAGAGCAAAATGAAAAGAAACAAAAGACATAATGAAACAAACTTGTAACACAGTCGTGACAGAATCGGGAATCTTCAAATTTGTTTGTATTAACTCCTTTCATGCAAAAAACTCTATTTACAATCCATACCAAAAATTCTATCCCTTTGCTCTTCTTTTTGTGATCTATTTATACAAATTTTGCCTCTCGGTTTTAGAAAAGTGAAATCACTCCATCTGTCCTAATCTATTTTCAAAAAAGTGCCAAGTGCTTGTCTTTGCTTAGATTTAATCCATATGATACATTTGTCCAAAAAATGGAATACAAGCTTGTGAAGGTTCCGCTTGACAGCTGGGAGGAGCGAAATCACTCCATTTCTCCTACTCTATTTTCAAGAGGTGCCAGGTGCTTGTCTTCGCATGGATTCAGTGTACATGATACATTTGTCCACAAACTGGGACACAAGCTGTGAAGGCTCGGCTTGAAAACTAGCTTCGGAAAAATAGCACTCTCGTGCTAATTGTGGAAGTTTATCCCCCATGTGTGCATCAACGATCTCAAGGGCGCCAAGTTGTGTGATGGGTTGAATCAAATGTTCATCAATTTGAGCCATGTCTACCCTGTCCATCTTAGAGATTTCTGCTGAATTTTTCTCATTCTTCTCCTTCATGTCGAGGGAAATCTGATCCATATTCATCTGCCTTAGTGTCTCTGAATCACCTCCACCCTCCATCCCTAATAGCTCACCATTTATGGCATTGCAGGTTTCTTCTAATAAATTTGTCACTTTTTGGGCCTGTTCCTTGCTTAAAGTAATATCATGTTCCCAATTCTTCAACAAAATATTACCCCTAGTCTGTTCAACAATGGTGAGCCCGGGAGACCCTGCTGAAAACCTATTTTTGGTAGCAATCACTACTTCTTGGAAAGCAATCCAGGCAGCTTCTGCATTTCTTTCTTTGTCAATCAGATTCTGAGAAATCTGATGCACTAAAAAGAAATCCTCTCGAATCTCCCCCACCTTGTTTAGTAGACTCTGTTGAGCAGAATAGATCCTGCTTCAAATATCGATTGCTCGGGATTTAACAATCTCGATGTTGATCACCTTGCTTTCTGCGTCCTCTAACTGAGCCTGCAACTGTGTGATCATATCCCTCTGCTGACCCGACTGTACCCGACCATCTCGGATCACTGAATTTGCTTATTCCAGCTTGGTTTTGAGGACTTCAATTTCTTTCTTATCGGCCAATCAGGCCAGCTCTATTTCTCCACTCACTTGACTCTTAGCGCTTTCTGTTGCCGAAGCCAATCTGGATTCAAGAGTCTTGATCAAACGATTCTTTGCTTTGAGCTGATTCTTTAACATTCCGACCGAGAATTGATTTTCCGTCGCATACGCTCCTAGCGTTCCTGCAATTTCCGTGGAAAATTCATCTTTCCTTTTGTTCATCCCATCGGTCATCACTTTGAACCTTTTGATAGTTGACCCTTCCTCTTGGGAGAACTCCCTTTTCAAAACTGCCTTTCTCTTTTTGTCAAAGAAGAACTCATTGGGAGGAAGTTCTTCTGCTATGACGGGTCTTAGTTCTTCGCCAAAAACCCATCCTACCTGTATGTTCCCTTGCGTTGACTGCAAAGGGGTGACAGAAGCGATTGGTTCCTCGATTTGCCTCACCACCTTTACTGGTGTGTCGAGTGAGCCTTGCTCCTTCGGAGGATTAGAGGCCTTCGTCTCTGTCTCCGGATTCTGAGTCTCTGGCGGGTCTGTGTTTTTTACTTCCACCTCTGGACTATGTTCCTTGGGTGGGTCAGTAGTCCCTTCTTCTGTTTCGGGATTCTTTTCCTGCTCTGGATTTTCATCCTGCTCGGGATTCTTCTCCTGCTGTTCTTCCTGAAATTTTTTGGTGTTAGAAGTTTGGCCCTCAGAGCTTTCAGCCTCCTTCTCTTTATCCTTGGAAAGGCCCAAGCCTCCTAGCACCACGGGGAGACACCTTTTCCTATGCTCCTAAAATTTTAAAATAGAGGCCCTATCTTCGAGTGCTAGAGATCTGATTCGAAATTGCACTTCTGAATAGGACCTCACCCCTCGGAAAACATCATCTGAGGGTGAACACTCGTGTTCGAACCTCTTTAATCCACAATTTCCCAAGTGGGTGCTTACAATTCTCTGTGGATCATGCTTTTTGTACTCAATAGAGACTAGGCTCAAGTCTTCTAAGGTTGCAGCCTCAGCCTTAGCGTGTCTGAAATCTAATAAGGAATAGGAATTTAGCCAAACAGGGAAAAACGACCATACCTTCTTCGATGACGCTTTGAGCTCTTTACTCACTCCGCCAATCACTGTTTGTCGAGCAATCTCATGACAAGCCAGCTTGTCGGGGATTAACAGTGGTAGTGCCAGAGGAGGAACAACTGCTCTAAACACTCTCAAATAGGAGAATTCTTCTTCTACGTACCAATCTGCGATATGGCTCAGTTTCCCGGCTGCTTTTTTCTCTCTGTACTCTGTGACCCTGTTGAACAAACTATCGGAGAGCATTTTTTCCTAATTGAATGAGGAACCTTTTGCTACCCGAAAGATGAGAGGTACCCACTGGATGTAAAAATGCGCGGTATCCTCCCTTCCAAAAAGCCGAAAAGTCATCATCACCACATACATATACTGTGGCTCCAACGAAGAAATTTAATACAGACCCTTGTCATTCTCTCTGAATGTTGCGGAACGCGAAACCCAGTCTTTTATCAAACTAGGCATGGTTTTGTCATATTCTTTGCACTCCTTCTTTTTGAATTCCTCCAGGAATTCATTGCCATATATATATTCAGAAGTCGCTGGGAGCTTATACATAGATTGGATATGCTCTGGTCTGAAAGTCCCGACCATGGTCCGTCGGTCATTTATGATAGTTCTGGTGGGCAGGTCAATGTGATCCAATGCCCAGCAGATCATGTCGTAGTATGGAAGCAACCGAGGTCTGGTTGCAATTAGGTGCATTCCCGACTGAACAATTGTCTTGTACTTAGTGTTCAGGTCGTCCCTTACAATATCATTGTCATCGTCATCTGAGTCTGAATAGTTTACCAACTCGGATTGTAGAATGTCTGAAATAAACGACCAGGTGGGTACTGAGCCGCCAGTCCGAGGTGAAGTATCTGAGACATTGTCTGGGCCCTGCGCTGCAACCTCAACATTCACTTTCGCTGCTCTTCTTGGAGCCATGGTTGACGCTTGCTTTTTCACTCTTCTGCAATATACTTGTGTATACATGTGGAAATGCGTTTCCTCGGAGAAAGGTGAGCTCTATGCGCTTATGAAAAATGTTTAAAAAGAATGAAACTCTCGTATATATTTGAAAACTCTGCACCTTTTGTAATAAGTCTGTCAAATCGCAAAAACCAAATTTAATGTATAAATCCGATCTTATTTATTCATGGATTTGCCCTAATTCTTCATTAATGTCATCAATGTTTGGTGGCTTGACAGGCAATCGGGTCATGGAGAGCAAGTAAATCCCTCGTGAAGTGCGCCAACCTCGATGCGCGGGATGTATCTCACTTAATTTCATTTTTCTAAAATTTCAAATCTTAACGACTTAAAGAATTTTCTCGTCTTTCGCTGTATCGTGAATTTCCTTTTTACCTTTTGACTCTTCAACTCACGAGGCTACGAGTGCCGATTTTACCGTAATTAATAATAACCGTGATTTGGCGCATTCTTAATTATATATCTAACCTAATCGCCATATCGTGACTCGGGAATTCGAAGACAAACTTTTGGGAGAATGATATGCCGAATCACGATATCGCGATGCGACGATAATTAAGGATCGAATTAAGAGAAGGAAATCTTAGATTAGGCGACTAATTAATCTCGCTATAATTATGTCGCAACTTTGCGAATCGGAGTTTTGGACACCTTAACTTGATGAAATAAAGTGCCGAGTGACGAAGTGCCGAGAACCAAATTTAACCATGGTTAGTTTTTTACCCTTAGTCTCTGACCAAGGTTATCACAAAGTCATTGTGTTCTCGGCTATCGGGGCTGTAAGAACAAAAACTCAGGTCTGACAGATGCCGAGGCGTGAAATCCCGACGACATCTAATCATGGGTTAAAGGTTTTACCCTAGTTAATGCCTTTGGATGAAAATTAGAACCGAGTTCGCATTTTTGCGACTCGGGACTTGTGGATTCAAGAAATAAAGTGTCAGACTTGCGAGACCCCGAAATAAAACAAAAGAGCAAATATACTTGCGAAAAATGGACCTTTTTTGAAAGTGACAAAGCATTTCTATTCATGGGACAAGATTTCAGAGCTTTATGATTTCGGAAGGAGAAGAAGAGCAACTTTAGATCTCAAGTATCAAAATTTGAAAATTGTGCGAGGTGAAAAACAAGGGCGGTTCCAACATCTATGAAGCAGGAGGCAACACAAACTCTCCATATGTTTGGAAGAATAACCAAACGGTGGAGGACACAACTCTATATAGCGAGAAAAGCTTCCTAAGGTCGTACTACATCCCATAGTTTGATGAACATACAGACAAATGTGCTTTATCTAAGGGTGACTCATTATGCTGCCAATAAATAAAATACTTTTCCCTTCCTCTTTTTGGGGTATATTTGATTTTTTTGTTCTTTTCGATAATTGTGGAAAAAAGAATAAAGGGAGATTACGTTACAATGGAGGAACGAGTATTGCAAACATACAAGTTCAAGGCATAAGGACAAGACTGATGTTCTAGTAAAATGATACTTGGGAAAAATCCTCCGGCGGTCAAAGGTGTTAAGACACAGAAGCAAACTGTCACAAGGCTGGTTTATAAGGTATGCAAATGCGGTTAATAAAACACACAATGATAACGTCCTTCGATGTAAGTTTAACGAGCCTGGAGAAGGTAAGCTTGGTGGTTTTTCATATTTAGAGAGTTTAAAAAAACATAAAAGGAGACTCCACTGGGGTACCTTTTTCGAAGATAGTCTAGTCGGTTCGAAAAAGGGTAAACTAGCACCGATTAGACATCGATTCAAAACCATTTTAACGAGTGTGATAAGGACAAGATCACTGGGCAATTTTTTCATTTTTAAGGAGTCTGAAAAAATCTTAACTATGGACTCCGTTAGGAATATTCTTCTGGACCAATTTAACGAGTGTGAAAGAATAAGGTCACTCGATGATCTTTTCAATTTTAGGGAGTCTGAAAAGAGCTTAACTATGGACTCCGTGGGGGTTTCTTTTTTGTAAGTTTAGTCCCTTAGGCCCGAAAAAGGGATAAAATTATACTTGAGAGTACTCTTCTAAAGAACGAAAGTTCCCTAGAGTATACCTTTGTTCGTACAGTTGACCCCGAAAAAGGGGTAAACTACCGTCGGACAGATGTGACTTCAAATTTCAGTTTAATGAGCGTGAAAGGCCACAAGATCTCTCGACAATCTTTTCATGTTTAGAGGGTCTGAAAAGGGCTTAAAAGGAGACCCGTTAGTTTTTTGGGAGTCCCGAGGGTGAGAGAAAGAGCGAAGAAGAATCATGTAAATGAGGCTTAAACTCATATTCAGGAAAGACTTATAAGGACTCTCGAGTGTACAGTGTGTTAGAGACGGCATGGACACCATAATGCAACCAGGACCTACCTAGGGCATCCATGTTCTGGTAAGATCTACCACCAAGTTGCAACACTTCTAAAGTAGATATGATGGTTTCGTGTTACAACATGATGCGATCGATCCTATGGTAGAGGAAAAAGACAACGAGACACAAAAGTCGGGGTAGTAACCTAACCTATATGCTCAAGTTGATTCTTGGAAAAATTTTCATGGACCGTCAAAATTTTCTCAAAACTCAAAAAAAGTGTCTCAATACCCAATCAAATCCCTCCCATATAACTCCTGAATCACTCTAAATGGTTTTGGGTATAAAGAAACTGATAAGGGAGGCCAAAAAAGTGACAAAAAGAGGCCAAAAAGTCTATAAATAGAATCTGGTAGCTCATTATCACCCTTGTTGATTTGGAAATTGACTCTGGAGCCAAAAGACCCCCTTTGCTAAAAACGGTGATTCTGGGAGCTACAGTGGACAAAACGAACTTCCACTTGGACCAAGTAAGTACAAACTCCCCTATCTAGCTATTCAATTATTCAATTTTGCCTTTAAGTTCATTTTTTGGGTGGGCTTCGACCTTAAAAAGGCCGGCCCTAGGTCCACGTGGGCTGTCTATGGACATGCCGTGTATACCCACAGGAAGAGTAAAGACTGCCCATGGGTACACGTGGCATGTCCATAGACGCGACTGTCACTTAAACAGAGCGCATGGAACCCCCTTTTTATAGAAAAAAGAACCAAATAGCCTACTAACCCCACTGAACTTTGCTGTGTTGGCAGGATGTATGTCCAGTGGAGGGAAAGGGAGCATGAAGCAATCAGTGAGTTAGTCAGGGGAGATTCGAATGTCATGGCCGTGTTGATGCAATGTGGTTTACTTAAGTTCTTCCTATGTCCATTTATGCGAGCACAACCAACGCTACTGAATTCCTTGATTGACTACTGGCACCCTGATGCAGAGGCCTTCATGCTAGAGGGGCAATCACTAGTGCTCACCACCAAGGATATCTATTTTTTGACTATCCTCTCAAGGAGAGGGGAACCAGTCAACTTCAGGATGTTTCCTATGGGACCGCATAACATAGCGGAACTGATAGTCGAGCACTGTGAGGCTGGGACAAACCGTGTGAGATCCTAGGTGCCCATCAGTAATATTACTAACCTATTGCTGCAAACGATATTATTACTGATTGGGTGGATTACCAGTTCAACAACCTTGCATCAGGCGTCTCGCACATAGATGAACTGTGCTATCCAGTGCTTGAATGCACAGATTTTTGATTGGAGTACTACACTACTTGAATGTATGAAGAGGAAATTGACAGATTGCCGACAGTGGACACAAAGGAACTTCGGGTTCGGGATGATTTTGTGTTCATTCTTCTTTGAGAGAGTTCCGAGCTTTAGTCCTCAGGAAGTGGTATGAGGACATCAGGCCTCTTTCCCTGCAGTATGTAGATGGGCAGTATTACTGCCGTGACAGGGTGGTGGAAGGACCAATGAGTCCTTCAATGATGACTTCTTTGCTTGGTTATCATGGCAGATCCCTGTGATCAAGGATTACCCATATGCAGGGATATATTTTTCTAGAGATCCTGAGATACCCGTGCCTTCTAGTGAGGAGCGAGGGGAGATGGGTAAGTCTCCACCTTTGTAGTTTTTTTTTGTTTGCATATGTAATTTTTATGTCATTTTTGTTATATATATCATTTTTTTTGTATGCCAGAGTATTTGACGGGTATACGTTTGTTGCATGCAGATGTGGGACCCGTGCGACCTGCCGATTATGCACAGAACATGCGTCGTCCTCGGCCAGAAGCCGCAACTACCACCGTCGGGGGAGAAGCAGTAGCAAGGAACCTCCCAGCCGGGGAGGTTGAGAGGGTCCTTAGACGAGTTGAGCGGAACTTCACTGCACTCACTCGCACAGTCCCGATGGTAGAGATAGAGGACCTGCCGCCATCCATGCAACCTCATGTAGTGGGGGCACCTCGGATGTGGGTCTGATTGTTTAGGTGTTTATCCCATGCTGTGGACTATTATAATAGGGCCCATAGGCCCTGAACCTATCTAGACTTTTTACGTGCCACGAGCACTTACTTGTATATATTTTTTGAGGGCATAAGCCTTGTGACTCGGTATTAGTCCCATTTTTGAGGCACTTGCATCCATCTATGTACTCTGGTTGTTTTATGATGTTATATATGGTTTTTTGATCTTTTGTGTCTTATGGGTCACGTGTGCAAAAATGTATTTACATGCTTATGTCAATGTTATTTCATATGTGTGCAAGATGCCAATCTAAAATTTGATTAGTTAGAGTATCTGTAATTTGGTTTAATCTCCTAGGAACATGAAAATATGTAATATAATCAAAGTTTCGTTCTAAGAGACATACCCTAAGGAATCGTTGGTGTAAAGTTGGATCATGAACCCGGTATAGTCTGTTTAGCTGTGACACAACTAGTTGAGCATCGAGATAGACCCAGAGATGAGAGATACCCAATGACAAGGCATCACGAAGCAACTCAATAACTGCACTATACTCGGTGACATTATTTGTGGTGTCACCTAAGCATATAACTCCGGAAGATAACAACTAGCCCTGAGGTGTAAAGATTACCCAAGCTATGGAGGAAAGCCTCTGAGTGTGCCAACTAGCACTGTCTGCATACCCAACGAACAACTCGGAATCACTTGACATCTTCCATATTGATGAAAGATAACATCAATGACACGTCCATAATGCTTAAAAGAAACTAAAAATTAATAGTACAAAGACTATACATATGTTATAAAAAGTTACCCACCGTGACCTGCCTATGAGTAATACTTCTTGAGGTAGAGCCCATTTCTAGGCTCCGCCAAAGCATTCCCTTAAAAATCAACCAAACGATAAGTGAACTTTTTTAATACCTCTTTTATATAAAGGGTTCGAACCACATGGGTTTGAATTTTCCTGCCCCCAGGGGGTCCTTATCTTGGTCATAGACCAGGACAAGGTCACCTTCAGAGAAAATCCGAGGATGAACAGACCTATCATATTGACACTTGACCTTATGTTTGTGAGCCTCATTGTCTAGGGCTGCATCATGACGCTACTCATTGAGTTGCTCAAGGTGTACTAATCATTCTTCAAGTGGAGAAGTGCCTGGCAATAATTGTACTACCAATTTTAGAGATGGGATTTGACATTCGATGGGCAAGATTGCCTCCAACCCATAAACGAGTTGAAAAGGTGAGAAACCAGTTGTAGTCTTAACAGATGTTCAGTAAGCCCATAATGCCGAGTATAACATCAAATGCCAATTTGACTTGGCTGAGTTGATAGTTCGCTGTAGAATAGTCTTAAGGGTTTTGTTTACAGCTTCCACCTACCCATTGGCTTGGGGGTAGTAGGGTGATGAATGCTCTTGCCATAACCCAAGATTTGATGTTAATTCGGTCATCATTTGGTTCTGAAAGTGACTGCCATGGTTAGTAACAATCTCTCTCGGGACGCCGAACCTTGCTATGATCTGGTTGAATAAAAAGAGAGCTGCAGTCTCTCCATCATCTTTAAACATTGGCATAGCTTCGACCCACTTAGTGAAGTAGTCTACAACTACGATGATATAACGGTGCCCCCTTGCTGACGGGGGGTTGCCAGTAGTGTAATCAATCCCCCACTTGGTGAAGGGACCAACTGTGATGACAGGAAACATAGGAGCATGATGTGCCCTCATCTTCCAAGAGAAGATTTGGCACGGATGGCACTTCTTGACCGATTCTATACAATCTTTGATAAGCGTCGGCTAGAAGTAACCTGCTCGTAGAATCTTTTGGGTTGTTGCCAACCCAGACAAATGACCGCCACAAGCTCTGGTATGGAAATCATTGAGTACGATGACTGCCTCCTCATGTGTGAGACATCAACGTAAGATGCAGTCTACACCTCTCCGATGCAACGTATCATTGAGTATGAGATAATTCTTAGCCTGATGGCGTATACACCGACGCTCATCACGAGAAGAAGAAGTGGGGCACTTCAAAGTCTGGAGATAGATAAGTATATCTCTATACCAGGGATTTGAAGATGTGATAAAAAATATATCTCCCCGGATAGGCGATTCTTCAGGCACAACGTCACCTGACTCAACCGAAAGTTCCAAAATAAGCTCTACGAAGACCAACGACTTTTTGGACTTCGCTAAAACAAAGTCTAAGTCAAATTCTTGGAGGATTACTATCCATCTACTGATTTTTCTGCCTATAACCCGTCGTGTCAACATGTACTGGAATGGATTCAAGACCACAATGACGGTGGTCTTGCGAAATAGAACATAATGACGGAACCGTTGAACAACATGAACTGCTGCCAATGAAAGTTTTTTGATATGAGAATACTTGAGTTCCGGTCCTACGAGGCCTTGGCTTAGGTAATAGATCACGTATTCAGAGAACGAATCATCTTCCTGAACTAAAACCATGCCAATGGTTGACTCTGCGGCAACCAGATATAATAAGAAATATTTGTTATAGTTAGGTGGTCATAGCAGAGGTGCAGTTGTGAGGGTGTGTTTTAATGCATCGAAAGAGCATTGAGTGGCTTCATCCCAGTAAAAAGGAATGTCTTTCTTCAGTAAGCGCATAAATCCCTTGGTGATTTTAGCATAGTTGGTGATGAAGCATCGTAAAAATTTCGCCTTGCCTTGTAG
>CBVK0101358487.1:0-12015 GCA_900067695.1 Picea abies | reverse complement strand
CCTTGAGAGGATCAACCATGATCCCTGTTGTTGATATGATGAAACCTAACAAATGTCCTGACGTTACGTAGAAGCTGCACTTGTTTGGATTCAAGTGAATCCTAAAGTAGCAATAGCATTCGAAGATTAGTCTAAGGTGTGTGGGATGATCCGTTCTCTTGCAAGATCATGATGCTAAATCATCTAGATAGGCCTCGACTATATGCTTGAGATCATGAAAAGAAAAAGACATGGCCCGCTGGAAGGTGGCTCCAACATTTTTAAGACCAAAAGGCATCTTATGATATGCGAATGTACCCGATGGACAAATGAATGCCGTTTTGTGTTGGTCTTCGGGTTTGATTTGGATTTAATTATATCTCGAAAAACCATCCATGAAAGAAAAGGCTTCACAACTAGCACAGTCATCAATGATCTGGTCGATGAATGGTGTTGGAAAATTATCTTTGGGACATGCCTTGTTCAAATCATGGAAATCGGTACATACATGAATCGTGCCTTGTTTTTTATTGACTAGCACAGGATTTGACACCCATTGAGTCAAATGGATAGGATAGATAAAACCCGCCTTTAGCAATTTCTCAACCTCAATATTGATGGCTGCTGCTTTCTTGGGATTAATTGGATGAAGCTTCTGTCGAACAGGCTTGGCATCAGGATACATTGTGATTTCATGTTCAACTATTTTTGGATTGATACCTGGCATTTCCTCATAAGACCAGGCAAAAACGTCGTGAAATTCTTTGAAAATATTCATGTAGATTTGAATCTCTTAGGGGGAGCAATCTGCTCCGACGAAGACATTCTCCACGACGCCAGGGTTTTAGGAGATGTTGATTGGTATAGTTTCAACGATAGTTGCCATATTTCCCTCAGTGTAAATTTCATGTGTAGCTAAGAGATTAATAGGACATGGTTGATCTCTCGTCATGGTCACGGTGAATTCTCTTTCTTCGATTCTCATTGCCTCGATTATTGCTTCATCAGAAGGCAAGACTAAGTCTAACGAATCGACATTAGTGAAAGAACCCTGAGCCCAAATAGGCTCTAGAAGTGGATCTAACTCTTGTGCAGGAGTCAGATCAGTGTTAGCTGAAGCTTGCTGGACTAAAGAGTACGCTACTTCAGTGGAAAACAAGGGCATGGACATGCCTGGGTGCCCTGTCTCATCCATCGTGGCTGATGGGGAAGGAATAATCCATGGATCCTCGAAGTAAGTTGTGCGGAACGACGAAACTTGAAAAATCTCAACCTTATGGTGATTAGATATAAATTTGATATCATCATGAGGAGGTGGGTAATCAAAGGTACCCATCAAAGATGGGCACAAACCAAATCCTACATTGACGACACCTAGTTGAGGATTATCAATCAGCGGGACCGTGGATGCCCCCAAAGCTGGGTCAGGTCTGGAGAAAGACAATTGATCGATGGTTACTATCCGACCCTCGTGTGAAAACATCAAGAATCGAAAAACTATAGCAACCACAACTTGCATAGTGTAAGTCCAACTACATCCTAACAAGAGGTTATAGTCAAGGGGAGCATCGACTACCTCTACTTCGACACACACGGTTTTCCCTCCTAACTGCATAGGGAAAGAAGGAACGATGCCATGTGGTTGGAATGAATGACCGTCGAAAGCAGTGAGGAGAGTAGGTGATGGAGACAAAATGGGCTGGCCAATGGCCTTCCAACATGCCAATGACATAACGCATGTTGAGGCACCCTCATTGACCACTGTGCAAAAGATATTCCATGTAAAAATTTTCGTGGGATAAGCCACTACTATCTGAAACGCTACATGGTAAGGCATACGAGGTTTTAAGTCGGTTGTATCTAGCATGATGGTACCTAGATTACAAGTCTCAGTAGAGCCCAAAGTGGTTAACAAGGCTCTCCTCTGAGCAGAGCAGCTTTGGAGGACCTCCAAAGTAGACTTCGCACAAGGGGTTTGTGATAAATCTTCCACCACAGAGTAGTTCTGGGCGGCCCTTGCATTTGGGTTATTTGAAGATTTTTTAAATGCACCTTTGGGAATGCATGTCATTGTTTCTCCCAATGTCTTCTCAATTTGTAGAGGAAGAGATGGGAGGTCAACTTCTTTACCCTTCTCAGAAGCACTTGGTTTACTATAATCGTGCGCTCTAGTCGATATGAAAGCATCATCCCTAACCATATATACATTCGTGGATGAGGGATTGTTCGGAGGCTGGAAGGTTTCTTGGCTGCCCCCTTCCATGATTGTAGAGGCTTGAGTTAGATTTTTCCCATGTTGAAAGGGATTAGTCAACACTACTTGCTGTTGCTGTGTGACAAACTTTTGGGCCTCTGGAAGTCGAGGACATAGATGGGTTGGGTGGTCTTCCGTGCACGAGTTGCAAGGATACCTCGCCTTCCATTTTTTAGTGTTTTCCCCACCAGCATCATCGTTGGGTTTTTTATCCCCCTTACCCTTCTTTCATTGTTTTTTCTTCCCTTCAGGCTGCTGGGTGGCCTTCGGGTTAGTCGACTACACTGTGTGTACTTCTGACGTTTGGGTAGGGGGAGCAGCCAAAGCAGTAGTTTGGATGGCTGCTATGTGTTGTATGGATAACTATTGCAATTGCTTTGTCAATTTCTCAGCGGGCTTGGTTTGTGCTGAACCGATAATACCATCGGCATGCGATCCAACTCTCTGTCTAGTTTTATTCAGTATTGAATGTGGCACATCTGGCAAGATGTTGTATAATAAACCGGACTGAGAATAGATGAGCTCAAACTGTTGAGCCCTCATGATGGCATCTTCTTCAGAGAAAACTCCGGATGTTGCGATGTCTTTGGATAACTGCGGTACCAAAGACTTAAGGAACCACTCAAGCAGGAATGCTGGTGGGATTGGTACTTTGATTAAACTCTTCCGGCATCTCCATTATTGGATATGATCATAGATATGGTCTGCTGTTGTCTGTTTGAAATTAGCGAGCAGCTCTGTGCCAACGTCGTATCTCACAAGTAACTGGAAATGGTTAAGGAAAGCCATCGCTAGTTCACCAAAAGAAGAGTATCTTGAGTGATCGAGATCAATGTACCATTTCGTGGCACTCCCAATGAGAGTATGTTGAAACACCTGCAACTGTACGGAGTCATCTTTCAATGAGTTAGATGAGCACCAAAGATGAAAGGTAGTCACATGATCTCCTGGATCTTCATTGGGCTTGGCTTTGAACTTTGGAATGTCTGAAGGCAACTTCGTCAACATAGGAGGCCAATGCGGATCGTGACAAATAGGGTCATTCAACAACCTTGTCAAATCTAGAAAGTGTAAAGTCACCAAAAAAGGTAGTTTGGGTTGCTGCTGATAACCTGGGCCTGGAGTTTCACTGGCACCAGGTTGCCAGGAAAAGTTTGGCTACTGGCCCGGATTCTGGTAGAAACCAGGACCCTTGCCAGCATAAGGATTTTACATATGTGGAGACATCATCGACTAATTTCCAAAATTGGACATAGATTGTTGGGCATGCATTTTATTCAAAGGACTTTGGGAAGGATTACCCCATGCCGGTCCCGTGGGGATAGGCATAGTATTTTGTCCGGGGTTCCATTGATTGTTGAAAGAATTACCCCAGATCGACATTCTGGAGGAGGGAACGGATCCTTGCCCTGAATTCCAAGGTCCTGCTAGGTTTTCCCCCTGCGCAGGAATAATACCCTGCCCAGGAGTAGATTGTCCAAAGATGGGGTTGGCCCCAGTCAGGAAAGCGACTGACGAGAAGTTGTTGTTACCAAACGTTTTTTTCCAAGAAAACGGTGTAGAACCTACCGGCATACTATGCGAAGGTGGTCCTTGACTCCCCGCTCCAAATAAACTATTGTGTGTAGGTTGCCCGGCGGATTGTTGATGCAAGCCACCGAGTGAAGGGGACGATGGAGGGATATGACCTCCTCCATAAGGAAATGCATTAAAAGGGATAGGAGTTCCCCCCATGTGACCTTGCAGAGGAGCGCTATAGCTCCCTGCCCCCAGACCCAAAGTCTGTAAAGTGGAGTAGGAAAGTACAGGACTTGTACCTGAACTAGGCATACCATATGAGAACGGAGGGCCTGTCGCACTAGGTGTGAAAGGGGTTGTGGCCGCTGCCAAAGATGGGTTCGGACCACTGTGTGAAGTAGTTATGGTCGATACCATGGTGGCTCAGACCGACGACGATAGGTTAGGAGATGACAACTCTCCTGTGGTGACAACCGTGGTGGGAATTGAATAATTCCTGGAAGGAGTAACAACATTTGTTTCCATTGCTGTGTGCGACACTGTCTGGCGCTCGTAAAATTGAATTGGTACAATGAAAGGTGCCAAGAGATCAGTGGTTGGGGTTTAAACTGAGCCAAGAGAAGTTTCTTCAAGGTCCAAAATGGTCGATTCCTCCAGGAGTTGTTCGGGCATAATGGTTTGTAACCCGGTCGCTTCAAAAGACTCTTGTTGGTCTAGCTTCTGCCTTAATGGTGGCGGGGGTGGCTCCAGTGTAACCGACAACGGGGAAAGAAGCCTTCATGACCAGTGGAGCTCGGGATCCTCCACTGTGTGAGAAGATCCAAGACACTCTAAGGTATTCTAAACACTCAAAAGTAACACACACTAAGAAAAAAGTCCCTAGAAGATAAGAAAATAAAACACTAAATTAATTTGAAGAACAGTTACAACAACCAACACTAGAGCAACTTACCAGTGCAAGTGAAACTCGAACACAGAAGCACCCTCTAGGTATACTCTGCAAAGCATGGCCCGATGTCTATCCTAGGTATCACGATATACCCTTGCAGTCACCTGTGTATGTCCTTAACAAATATTGGCAACTAGGTTTCCAACACGCGAACAGTCACCAGGCGGGTACAGTCGAAAGTCGGGTAGACCACAATGGGCAGGGTATCAAGCTCGAAACCTGTCAAGGGTATCGAGAGAAAATGGTCTAGAAGAAAATTGAGGACCTTGAACGGATTCAAGACCCACGAAGCCTCGTGGAAAATGCAAATGACAGAATCCCAAAACAAGCCCTCTATATGTGTTCTCCACTACGATTGGTCCGACTTTGGAGGGGTTATCTTTGTTGACTTTCCGCACGTGACCTCATGTTTATCCCCTGTGTTAGAGGGGGGTCCCGAATAAATTCTACGGAAATGGACTTAGACACTCCCTATCTCAGACTCCAATGTTTGATTTTTAAATGGCCTTGAAGAGTTTCCTCTCCAACCTAATCCAAGGCCCTAGTCCTGAACTAGTTTGTGAACCCTACAAACATAAGAGTCTAGTAGATTTTAAATTTAGCATTACTTTTATGGCTTTGTATTACGTCAAGGGGTATGAGGGTGAAACTAATTATGTGTAAAAGAAGAAAGAAAAAAATGAATGAAAAAGCTGGAAACAAAACTTTTACTGAATGCAAAATTTCAACAACTTTTCTTAAGAAATATTTTTAATTTTTTCTAAGATTTTGGACAACAAACTGAAAGGAATTTCACTCGACTACAAGCTACTTATAATCTAAGAGAAATGAAAAAACTTATGAAATAAAAGACTTTTCCCTAGCTAATGATGCAGAAACGCACTCTTCAATCAAAGAAGAAAATGAAAAGAGATTTTTTTATTTTATTTAAATGCTAGTAAAGTAAGAAAGGGAAAATACCGACAAGCAAAAGACCAAGAAAAAAAATTCTGGCCTAAATCACAGATCGCAAAGAATCAGATTTAAAAATCACACAATAGCAATTGTAAAAACAATGACTCTCACACTTGTCTAAAAGCCGTAATTTTATTTTTATTTTTTTGACAACGTTTTAAATGAGTAAAAGCAAGCTAAGGGTAAAATTAATCCTAAGCTATTTTCTATTCAAACAGAGATTCAAACACCTGAGAGGAATAATTCTTATCAAGGGAAAGGATGACTGCCTTACCCTTAACAAAAAGTATCCTGTACAAGCACGCGAATGTTACTCAAACAACATGCGTGCGAACGCGCACTGAACAGAGACAGAGGGCGTGTACACGCGGGGTGACCTTGTACAGGCTGCGTGTATATCTAAACTCTAAGAAAAACTGAAAACAAACAGACCAAACCAGGAAGAGACCACTGATATTGATAACCAGGATCCCTTGAAGGCTTGGATACTCTTTGTAACAGAAAAACAAATAATGCAAGAAAAAAATAATAAGGCAAAAACGATCCGAGATAGGACTGTTAACAAACAAGACTTAGACAAAATTCCAAAACCCCCCCTGAGAATGTGTGATTCTGACAGGGAAGAGGAGGACTGCCTCTGAGGTTCTCTGAACTCCTACATGCTACTGCTACCTCTACAACTAGCATTCACATGCGGGCTGTAAGAGGATAGGGCGCAGGTACATGCGTGCAGGCCTTGTGCAGGCCGCGTGTACCTCTTTGGGTCCCAAAAAACACAGTCAAGCAAAAGTCAGGGAAAGCTGGCATGGAAAACTAGACTCCCTGCTAGCTCAGTCTTTACATAAACGAAAAGAAAAGATAGGCAAGAAAAACTAGTCTTTAAACTACCCAAAAACTAAATGAAATTCTAGGAACCCTAAAGAGTCTCTCCCTAGTATGGTCGCCAATTCTGTTGTTGGGGAAAAACACCCTACGAACTAGCAAATAGAGTTCAGACTTTGCATGCAGATATGACCAAATATAAATTACTTTCTACCTTCATCCCTAGATTTAAATCCCCTTTTCTTAGTAAATGCATGGAAAGATCAACCTACCTCGTTACCGACGTTTGATGTCGATCCTTCGTTGTGCTTCATTACTTGTTCGTAATACTCCTTCCAAAGATGACCTGCATTCAAGACGAGCAACAACTATGCATGCATACTACTTATATAATAACGGGTTAGAAATCAAACATAAACTAATCAAACCATAAAAAGTTCATGAATTGGGATGGGAAAAGCATTCTCTTTATTACTTAAAATGAGTCAACTTACAAAAGTTGAGACCGGCCACTACTCCTCGAACCTGATCATGGGATCCTCTTCTTCTGTCCTTCAACTGCTTTTCTTTGAATCTCCTTTGGCATTAGGAAAGGCTAAAGGGTTGGGACAATGGGAATACGTAAATGGGCAAAGTTTCTTTGCTATATTCTTCCTCCTCCAAATGGTACCCCTACCCCTTCTTTTATAGGCCAGAAGGAGCTAGGTATTTGGATGAACCCTCGACCATGCATGATTGGGAGTTTCAGTTAACTCACCCATATCTTTTTGTTATGTCGACAACTTTCCTTTTTTCCTGCTTTTGTCTGTCCATGCGTGTTGTTTTGGGTCAGCTAGCATGTACACGTGTGCAGTAGTGAGTTAGGGCATGTGGGCCTTTATTCAAGAGGATTTTCAAAGAGTTGTTCGGCAATGTTTTAGCAAAGAGGGATATGAGTTGGCCTGATGCCAGGTAAGCATGTGTGGTGCAATTTAGGGTTATAACATTTTCTTTGGTCAAAGATAGACCAGGAAGGCAAGCTGATAGGACCTATATTTTTCACATGGTATCAGAGCTTCGGTGGCTGAATTTTTGGTCAGTTGGGACAACATTTTAGTGATTGTCATACATATCTTTCTGGCATATTTTTGAGGACAACCATTGACTCATTCAGTGGTTTTTAGAGGGAAGAATTTTTCAGAGGATTGCTGGGTAGTTTGGACACTTGTCATCAGTCTCTTTTCACACCTATGGAGTAGGAGTGAGGCTGATTTGACGTTGACCTCTTTTCACACCTATTTTGTTAGGAGTGAGGTTAGATTACACTTGTCTCTTTTCACACTTGTGTTGACAGGAGTGAGACAATGTTTTCCTTGGCAGAGTGAGCATCAATTGGGGATTGTAGTTTGGCAGACATGTCAGCATCTTAGATGCGAGTTGAGGACAGGATAGCAGGGGCTAGAAATTGGTCGCCTTGGAAGGAAAGGATGGTCTTCATATTGGAGGACCTCGAGCTATGGGATATAGTCGAGGAAACTGTTCCCCCCATTCCTGTCACTGCTCCCGCCTTGGTGGCAGAGTTCAGGAAAAGGAACAACAAGGTGAAGAGGACCATTTGTGACACAGTTCGTGACCATATCATACCCCATTTGACAGGGAATACTTGTGCATACGAGATGTGGGAATCTCTATGCAAGTTGTATGAGAGCTCCAATGAGAACTATATCATGGTTCTTCATGACCGAATCCAGGGCATTCACATGCTCAAGGATGAGTCAGTAACTTCATTCCTTAGTCATTACACTCAGATCAGAGACAAGCTGGAAACTGTTGAAGAGATTGTGAACCCTAACTCTTCGGAGAGGCAAGCTATGAATAGCTTCACCAAACCGTGGGGTCCATTTGTACATGGCATAGTTGCTAGGGAGGTCATGCCTACATTGGAGAGGATGTGGGATGACTTCATCTAGGAGGAGATTTGGTTAGCAACCGAGGCTTTTGGACATAGGCAGTAGTAGCAGAAGCATATTGGTCAGGGTGAGGAGGATATTTCACTTTGGACAAAGGGAAAAATGAAGGCTGACTGAGGGGGTCAGAAAGGTCCCAAGTTTGGGGGCCAACCACAAGGGAGTGGAGGAGTAAAGATCAACAGTGGTTAGGGCAATGGTCAAATAAGAGATATGAGCAGAGTGAAGTGCTTTGTTTGTAAGAAGTTTGGGCACTATGCTGGATAGTGCCCGAACATGAAGAAGAAGAAGGGTGGTATTGCAACTACAACAGAGGAGCTATACTTTTAGACATAGTTTCAGAGAGAGTGTTCTTTCCTCATATGCTACACTTCATTTGAGATGAAACCTTGTATCTGGTATATTGATAGAGGGGCTTCGAGCCATATGACCGATTTTCGAGAGTACTTTTTTGATCTCAGAGACTACGAGGTCAGGATTGAGATTTCACTTGGAGATGACAGAGTTGTTAGAGTTGCAGGGGTTGGCACAGTTTCCTTTTAGAGAGATGGCATGCCACCCATATCGTTCACGAAAGTTCTTTATGTCCCTAGCATGAAGAAGAATTTGATATTAGTTTCCACCCTCCACTATAGAGGTCTTGAGGTGACATTTAGAGGCTCCGAGGTACTGATTCATCCTTGGGGTTATTCACTAGCCTCAAGACAGGTGATTGGAGTGAGAGAGGGGAAACTGTTCAGATTTCTTTTTTAGCCACTTCATGCATTGGCAACGAGCAACGATAGCATCAGAAAGTTATGTGAGTTATGGAATCGTAAGATGGCCCACCTAAATCATGGGGCTCTTGGAGGTTTGAGAGAGGTTGTGACTGGAGTGCCACAGATCAACATAGAGCATTAGGATTTTTGCAAAGGGTGTGTGCTTGGAAAGTTTTTGAAGGCATCATTCCCTAGAAGTGACACCAGGTCAGCTGGGATACTGGATTTAGTACACACGAATGTGTGTGGGCCCATGACTTGGAGGTCCTTGAGTGGTTGTGAGTACTATATCACATTTATTGATGACTACTCAAGGAAGACTTGGATCTATTTCTTGAAGGCCAAGAGTGAGGTCTTCACATGGTTCCAAGAGTTCAGAGCTCTTGTGGAGAACCAATCGGGAAAGAGGATCAAAGTCTTGTAGTTGGATAACGGGGGAGAGTATTCCTTGAGACAGTTTGTAGAATTCTGTGCTCAGTAGAGCATTAGGAGATAGATGAATGTACCTTACAACCCCTAGCAGAACGATGTTGTTGAGAGGAAGAAGCGGGTCGTTATCAGTGCAGCGAGATATATGCCGCATGATCAGATTTTTCCTTTATACTTGTGGGCAGAGGCATGTGCTACTGCAATTTACCTACAGAACAAGAGCCCCCATGGGATTTTGGGGAAGATGACTCCTGAGGAGGCCTTCACTGATAGGAGGCCCGATGTCGAGCACATCAGGATATTTGGGTTCTTGAATTTCTCTCATGTCCCCTTGGAGAGGAGGACAAAGCTAGAACCCACAACCCAACAGGGGATTCTAGTTGGATACTCAGAAGTGTCGAAAGCCTATTGCATCTACATTCCACCACTTAGGAGAGTGTTGGTGAGAAAAGATGTTAGATTTGTGGAGGATAAGAATTTTGTGAGATCTCTTGAGTCGAGAGTTGGATTTGAGGATGATGCAGAGTTTCCAGTTGTAGTCTCAGAGGGAGCACAACCTCAGATTTTGAGTACACCAGTATTGGGGGTGATAGGGTCACCATGCACAACTTTAGGGTCATAGTTAGAGAAGTTTCAGTCATATGGGGCACATACTTTAGAGGGAGCACAGACTTCAGGATCTCGGAGTGTTGAGATGAGTCCTGTGGTAGTCACTTTTGGGCAGAGTGACCTTACTTCTCCATTGACCACTTCAGGGAAGAGGAGACCTAGATGGTTTTAGGAGACCTTGAAGGAGGCCAAGGTGAATGTAGAGGAGCCCAAGAGCCACATCAAAGAGAGAAGGCCATCAGTCGGATTTGGAGCATACTTAGCACTTGTGACGAGTATCAGGGATACTGAGCCACATAATTTTGCGCAGGCATTCGACCATCAGGTCTGGAGAGAGTCCATGGTCGAGGAGTATGACTCCATTGTGTGCAATGATGTCTAGGGTGTGGTTCCGAGGCTAGTAGGGAAGTCAGTTGTGACTTCTAGGTGGTTGTACAAGACCAAGATGGCTACAGATGGCAGCATTGAGAAACACAAGGCCCGCTTTGTGGCACAAGGATTCTCACAGATTGAGGGAGTCGACTATGATGAGACTTTCGCACTAGTTGTGAGATACACTTCTATCAGGACTATCATTGCCATAGAAACAGATATGGGTTAGTGCATTCACCAGATGGATGTGAAAACTACATTTCTGAATGGATTTATTGAGGAGGAGGTGTACATAGAGCAACCACATGGTTTTGAGGTGAGTGACAGGGAGACTCACGTGTGTCTTCTGAGGAAGGAACTATATGATCTGAAGCAAGCTCACCGAGCTTGGTATTCACAGATTGATACTTATTTGCTTTAGATGATATTTGATAAGAGTGATGCTGATCCAAACCTCTATTTCATCATTAGGGGTGAGGACACACTCATTCTCATATTGTATGTGGATGATTTATTCATTACTAGAGCCAAGGATCTCATAGCTGAGTGCAAGCTAGGACTTGCATCAGAGTTTGAGATGAGTGATATCGAATTGATGCACTACTTTTTGGGTATGGAGGTATGGCAGGAGGAGGGTCACACATTTCTCGGGAAGGGGAAGTATGCAGTAGATATTTTGAGTAGGTTTTAGATGGAGGACTGTAGACCCATGTCTACACCTATGATCACCAACTGGAACAAGATTAGTGCTTCAGATAGCCAATTGGTGGATGCCACAGTATACATGCAGTTGATCGGTTCGCTCATGTATCTGGTTAACACCATACCAGATATATGTTTTGTCGTGAACACACTCAGCCAGTACATGGTTGAGACAAGGAGTGTTCACATGGTTGGGGAAAAACATGTCTTGATATATGTTGCTGGGACAATGTACTATGGCCTAGACTATGTTATGGGAGCTGGAGTTAGTTTGATTGGCTACATAGATTTAGACTGGGCAGGATGCACTGCTGACAGGAAAAACATCTTAGGGTGCTGCTTCAGTTTGGGGTCAGGATTTGTTTCCTGTTTCAGTCGGAAGTAGAAGTCAATTGCTTTGAGTTCAGCCAAGGCAGAGTATATGGAAGCCAGTTAGGCCAGTTGTGAGGCCATTTGGATTCACAATATGCTGGTTGGTTTATTTGGTTAGGATATGTCACCGACTATCATTCACTATGATAATCAAAGTTGCATAAAATTCTCTGAGAATTCAGTGTTTCATGACCGGTCGAAGCATATAGATATCAAGTACCACTTCATTTGTAACTGGGTTCATAGAGGGGCAGTTTAGTTGTAGTATGTATCCACAGATGACTAGGTTGCATATATTCTCACAAAGGCCCTGCCACGGGGCAAGCATGTCTATTTCAGAGACAAGATGGG
>CBVK0101358483.1:0-10044 GCA_900067695.1 Picea abies | reverse complement strand
AAGCTGACACAAGAGCTAAGCGACAGAGAAGCACTGAGACCAAGGCAGAGCTAAGCTGAACGACTGCTAAGTAAAGCTATACCACAGAAACCTGCTAGGAGAATGACGAGAGAGATAGCCTGGTATTGTTAATGCATGAAAGCTCGAACTCCAACCTTTGAATTGTACTAAAACTCTATATGAAGAACTCTGTATGTGCATTCAAGCCATGGCATAAATGAAGGCAGTGTTATAAGAATGTGAAAAACATACTTCATAATATATTTTGAAGTTTTTATACCCCGCGAGGGGTTTTTCTAGTTCAAAAGTTCTTGGCGTATGATGTATCCATATCAAAAGTTCTCCTTTTCCATATCAATTGGACTAGGATTACAACCAAATTTCTGCGTTATACAGACATGTTTATGTGAATACAGGGGACCACCTTGTCAAGTCAAAGTGGAAAAACAGAGAAGAAAGGTAATGTTCTTGATCCTTCAGAATAAAGGTTAAGAAATAAGAAACGAGAATAGATATTGCATCAAATTACCTTCTAAAGTTGAGTTTTCTAAGGTTGACAAACCACTCCTTTAAGACGAGCAGAGTACTAAAGTCTATGAAGCAGGTTCCAGTTTGCATCAGGTTGGCAGTTTTGAGCAAGAGAGTTTGTTTGCTCTGACATAGCTCAGTTTATGAGAAATAAAATTCAGATCCAGGTCTGGGAAATTATCATGGCTTTTCTGTTTCCTTTTACTGTGCCATACAGCACCATTTTCACTCAGCAAGCTATTTCAGTTTAAAAATGTATTTTCCTCCTTATGCTTTTGCAATTTTACAAAAAGAGTTATTTGCAAGCTTATTTCAGACACTAAATAGAATTTTTTAAGTCAGTTCATTCTCGGTTATCATCATACAAGCACAAAATACAAAGTAACCACTATTCACTAATCTCCCCAGCTGATAGAGGCACTAGTTCCACCAGCAAGGATATCTCTTCCATTGTTATTGGAGTATATTTCTTGTCGCGTATGGGGGTGTTGCTATTTTCCATAAATTGAAACTATTATCTCCCCAGATGATTGAGGCACTAGTTGCACAAACAAGGATATCTCTTCCATTGGTTGTTTTTAGATGATGCATGACAAAAGCTTACTGAAAATATTGTAGCTGAATAAGAATATATTGATGTAGGTTTCCACAGTTTATCAAATTGTCCACAATGTATTTTGGGATTTAAAATGCATGAAGAATTAAGTGGTTCCAACATTTTGGGTGAAATTAATGCCCATCTTCGGGGAAGAGTGATGAAGCATGTTGCAAATAGGAGGAAATGCTTCTTCACTCTTCCCTGATGATGGGTGATATATCAGAACCACTCTAAACTCTTTATGCAGTTATATCGGAAAACAATATGCACAAGTTGAATAATAAGCTAGTAGGTAGCATCCTAGGAGGTATGTATGGATATTGATATCCTCAAAAGTATTTGAAGTTGTGATGTTTCATTATTTCTCTATTGAATCATCCTTCATCCTCCATTCATGTATATATTATCTTGTGAACTTGAGTGAGTTGATCCAACTAACTAAAAGCACCGATTCACCACAAGAAGTCCAACAAAGGTAGTTATAAAAATACTCTTTTACAAGCTTGATGCATAGTTGTTTCAAAACTTTCATTGTCCTCTGATTTTTTTTGTGTCTGTCTCATTGTGGCTAGATCTTCCAACTTCTTGACTTGCTGTTGCGATAATGCCTTTGAATTTCAACATGTCTTATCATATTCTTTAAACACATCCCACTTAAGCATGATTTAATTTGATATGGTTCAATTTTTCCTAGTCTTTTCAAGCATGTTCTCTATATAACTAGTTGCATCTTTAAAAAAATATCCAAATGTGAGACCGTTCACAGGAACAACTATTTGTAAAATGGTTTGGGGTTCAATGCATCTTTTCAGGGGAGAATGACTGAAGAGGAAATTAGGGTTAAAAACAGAGTAAACTGGGGGGCTCTCAAGGCAGAGGCATTTATGACACCTCTTAGAAGTACACTTTAGCCTCATTCTGCTGAGCAACGTTTCTTCTGTAACACAGAAGAGTGAAGTTGAAGGTTTCTGTTATGAAAAGGTAGTTGCATGGAGTGAAAATTTTGGAAAGAATTCCTGTAGTGCTCAGCCCTGGGGCACTTGCACCATTAGACAATTTGCTTCTGGTACCAAAGAAGTCACTCTTGCACCATAGAATAATCATACAGCGATGGACCCTGTGATGATGAAAATCATGTTCTCTCTGATAGAACCAGCAAGCCTCTAAAGGCTTGCTCATTCGAAGAATCAAGGCCTAGTGCCATGTGCTTTGCACTTTAAGATCTGCACAGATACCAAAGATTGATTCATAGATTGGGGTTTAATACCAGAATTGCCCGTATCTGGAAAATATAGATCAATGTAATTCAGAAGCTTATTTTGAAGTTTTGAATCTTTCCTCTAAATCAAGGTAACACTTAATTCGTGTTTTAGATTTGCATTTTGACAACTAATCTACTAGTGAAGGGCTTTGAACAACTGGTTTGGTGGATGATAATGAAAGGCTTATAACTTATGATTTTATGCATGACGCAAGTTTGACATGAAACCTCTATTGAAACAATTTCTGGATCTTTCACGGAGCAAATTTTTTCGAAACATTATGAAGACACTAATGCAAACAATGCTAATAGGAAGCTTGCATTTTAGCAACCTCTGTTGTTAGGTGTTTTACACTTTGATCCTCTAGATCTGCACCTGGTAAGTTGGTGGATAAACCTTAAAGGATGAAAATAAGCATAGTGTTTACCTTCTGCATTTAGGTCTGTGGAAGTATATATGTCTGCAGATAGAGTCTCATAAAACAATGGTGGTAATGATGATGATGACATTCTGTTGCAAATCCCAGGCAGGCCTAAAAGCACTTGCAGAGTCCAGTAATCTAATCCAAGTCTGGTGCATACCCTGTGCTTTGACAACATCCTAGATTCAGCAGATGAAAATTACAGCTTGACCTCAATACCAGCACTGTACATTAGTTCAATAAATACTTATCATTGCAACTCACATGGCTCTGCAGCAAGGCATAATTTTTAAATAGAATAAGGCATCTACAACCATAATAACTATAAGCTGTTAATGCCTAATCTGTCATTCTTTATATACAGGGAACACGATTCTCTGTTATTTGATGTTTTATGGAGGCAGTTTTAATCCCAGTTTTTCAGCCAACCAAGAAATGTTATACTTACTGGTAGCAAGGCAAAAAGCTCTGTATGCACTTAATATGACTGTAGCATGTAAAATGTTCCTGTCAGTGCAGTGGATATTATATGTTCTTACATAAGCTGTAGGCAATGATAGACAGCTTTGCAGTGGGAGTAATTCAAATAGGCCGTATGGATCTATATAGAGTTTTTACTTGGATCTATACAGAGATTTTACTTGGATCTATAAAGTCCATGGCATGTGCAAGTGTTTTTACTTGGATTACACTCCCATCAACCAATGGAGTTTGACAGAGCTATATCGAGAAGCCACAGTTGTAGGTTTCTCATAGCAACAGTCCAAGAGATATTTAAGGCATGAATCAAGAATTCACACAGTAGTGGCATAAACAAAAGTAAGGCATTGTACCTTCAATGCAAAATAATCTGGACTACATTTGTGAAATAGATGGAAGTGATCAATATCATACTCTGACTAAACTGTTGGGAGCCAGAAATGACAACACTATGTTACCAGATACGCCTTCCCCTCTGGGCTTAATTTGTGAAATAGATGGAAGTGATCATATTCTGACTAAACTGTTGGGAGCCAGAAATGACAACACTATGTTACCAGATCCACCTTCCCCTCTGGGCTTAATTTGTAAAATAGATGGAAGTGATCATCAATCCACAAATCACCAATCATCTTGCTGATTGCTTTATCCCTGTCTGGTTGAACTGATTTGAGCCTGGCCCATTGCTCAGCAAAGAAAAAATTATAACCTATTCTGTTCCGTCTGGGGGATTTGGATCCTTGACATTTCCTCTCTACTTCGCTCATGGCCTAGTCTGTGCTCCATCATAGCAGTTCTAAAGTCTGTCACCTGACTATTCATAAATGTAGATACACTTGAGTCTTGCACCCTGTAGTTTGGAGCCACAAGGATGTCCATGATATAGTGCAGCCCTCAATTTTCCTGTTCCCACCATTATAGTGACAAAGCTAGGCAGACTCAGGTTTACCATCAATAGAAGCAGTTGTTGGATACATAATCCTTGTGATTGTCTTACTTTGTAAATATCATTGTAAATATCACTTTGGAGAAATATAAAGAGTCGTAGGTGATAGGAAGAGTCCGGAAGGGGAAGACCAACAGTCAATCTGTATTGTATTTATGAACCTCTCATGTTAATGCAAATCATCAAGTGTGTCTGTATTGTATTTATGAACCTCTCATGTTAATGCAAATCATCAAGTGTGTAGTTACAACTTCTGCCCATACTTGGCCTGTCAGTGGTATCAGAGCCAGAGCAGTTTAACTCCTTGATTCATTGCTCTTGGCATTTCCTCTCCTCTCATATGCACAAAACACCCCTTTTTTGTCTCTGTTGTCTGTCCCTCCGCCTTCCTCAACATTAATCGCACCCACCTGTGTGCATGACCGTTTGCAGAAGCACAAGCTCCAACCATAGCATCCACCCGACGTGAAACCCCTCTAGTTCTGCTCATGGTGGCCCTCTTCGTGCGGCTCTCTATGCGCGAAACCCTAGCTCTTGAAATCCATCAATTATTACTTTATCAATCCAGTCACTGTACACTGTAGAATATGGTTACCGAACACTGTTGACCATTGATTTCATGATCGCATTCAGCTAGATGATCGGATGGGAAGACCGGAATCCTCTCTCTATCTCTGCTCGCTATCCTCGTAGGTGAACTAATGCGAGTAACAGGAGACCTTGTGGATGACTACGAGTCATTTGGTGAACAAAGGCGACTATGGGAGATCTTGAACATGACTGCGAGTCATTTGGTGAACGAAGGCGACTAAGGGAGATCTTGAAGAAAACTGTGAGCCATTTGGTGAACGAAGGCGAGTAACGGGAGATCTTAAAACTGTGAGCCATTTGGTGAACGAAGGCGAGTAACGGGAGATCTTGAAGATGACTACGAGCCATTTGGTGAACAAGGCCGATGAGCTTCGACGGGAGCCGAAAAGCCATCAGGTCTCTTAGGTAGTTTAATGGTAAGCGACATTAATGCTCTTCCTCCAAAGGTTCCCTCATCCATCTCTGCATTCACCTACTCCTGCCTAATTCAAGATAATATATTTGCAGAACCATATTCTTCTTCAGAGGTTGCAATCTGCCCTTGCTCCACATTCACATTGTGATGGATCCCTGAAGCAATTGGTGCCAAGATTGTAGCAGAAACCTCTTCTAGTCATCACATCCACGGATTCCACAACCTGAGTATCTCATAATTTTTTGTGGTTCTCACCTTCAATCCAGAATCTTCTGATAATTTGAGGGTCTCACTCTAACCCTAAGATTGCCACTCACGAACTAGCTCGACGTCTAGACTCGCATTTTCCAGCGCCCTTATGCAAGCTCATCAAATCCTTATACGGCCTGAAACAAGCACTGCGAGCCTGGTATGAAAAGTTAAATGAGCATCTCCTGAAATTGAATTTCAAGCACTTCGATCTTGACGATGCAACTATGTTTGTCAATAAAGTTGGAAAAATTGTGGTATATCTTGTGGTGTATGTAGATGATTTATTGATAACATGGAACAATGAAAGTTATATTGCATCCATATATTGATAACATGGAACAATGAAAGTTATATTGCATCCATAAAGAAAGAGTTGAAGAAAGGCTTTTAGATGACAGATTTGGGACATCTTCACTATTATTTGGGCATTGAAATGATTAGAAATCCAAAGTACATATTCATCTCCCAATAGAAGTATGTGGGAGAATTGTTGAACAAGTTTAGCATGGCCGTGTGTAATCATGTTTCTACTCCAATGGAATAGAATTTGAAGCTCACATCAAAAGAAGAGAATGAATTTGAGGATGCAACCAAGTACAAACAGCTTCACTAAGCACATCAATTTGAGAATTGGCCAAGAATCCCAGATTCCATGATCGAACTAAGCACATCAACACAAAGTATCACCCGATTCGATATCCATGTAAAGGCCAAGACTATTCACTTGAGACATTGTTCCACAAATGAGCAAATTGCGGACATCTTCACCAAAGCACTTGGAAGAGAAAAAAATGAAAAGTTTGAAATGATGCTTGAACTCCTAAACACCTCTTCAGATTAAGGGGGACAATGTTATATACCTAATCCTTAGGAATGGAGGTACTTTATAAATATTATAGTAAATATTATTTAGGAGAAATATAAAAAGTGGTAGGTGAATAAGAAGAGTCATTCAAACCACTTGGAAAATGAAACCAAATGTTACCTCACATTGTATTTAAGGATGTCTCAGGTTAATGCAAATCATTTGTGAGTTACTTATTCCTTCTGCCCATCTGTAGCTTAACATTTTCCAATAACCAAAATTCCTAAGAAAAAAGTGTGTACCAAATAATCAATATGTATGGAATAAGGTAAAGAATGGACTAGGCTTAATCGGAGGTCTATATATCAAGCTAAGGACACACAAACATGCGTATAAGAGAGGGGAAGTGCATATATTGTCCCCCCAAAAATCATCGTTATTAATATAATTTTTATTCTGTCTTGAGCTGAGAATGAATTGATATTGACTGCTGAGCGACAGAAACTGCAGGTCCCTCATGTGACGATCGCCTTATCTTACGTTCTTCCCCAGTGCAAGTCAGAGACTTCTCTCCAGACCTATGCAAACATATCTTTCTCTATAAATGTTTTTTTAATTACTGAGAAGCTTATCTTTCTCTGTAACTGTTTAATCTGTTACTGAGAAAACTTAAACTTTCAGAAGTGCAAAGATTGTTGAAAAAACGCTGAAACTTAATTATTAAATATTTTTGGGAATTCTCGTTTAGAATTGTTGCAACGAGTGTTTCTTCTTGCCATTTAGTGATAAACGAAAACTGAGATTCTCATGGATGGTTTCACATTGATTCCGCGATATTTCCAGTGAATATATAATTATATTATTTAGCCATCGGTGTTTGACTTGATCTCCTTCGAGTTACAATGACTTTTCAACTACCTTGAACAAAATTACAAAAGAAACCAGTGACAAATGTATTTTAATCAATTACATCTTCATTTATAAATTAAAAAATGATTTTTTTTTGTCAATATGTTGAACAAAATTCCAAAAGAAGCCAATGACAAATGTATTCTGGTCAATGTATTGTAATCGAATACATTTATAAAATTGTTTTATAAATTAGAAAAAAAAGGGTCAATATATTGAACAAGATTCCAAAAGAAACCAATGGCAAATGTATTGTAATCGAATACATTGTCAAAATTGTTGGTGTGACCATGATATTGTGCATACTCAACTAGCACCTACCTCCAATCCAAATCCAAAAATAAAAGGCCAAGAAACACTTGCACTCAAGTCAACTCTTGGTTGCACCTCAAAGGGAAGCGGCCAACACAACTGAGGGAAATAAGGACCTAGAGCTACAAGGAATAATACCTATAATGTCTTGGAGTATTTGAGAAATAAAAAAGGAATCCATTGGATCACCCCATGACCCTCATGTCCAATAATGATCCATCACATATCAATAAGATCCATCACATATCAATAAGTAGTTTAAAATTTTAATAGATGTTAGAATCATGGTCCCATTAGACATCAGTAGGTATTTTAACGATTTAATATATGTTAGGATTATGGTAAAAAATGATGGATACTAGCTACCAAGTAATGAGTACTATATTTTAAGAAGAGTCAAAGCTTGAAGTTTCAAATAGTTTTATATGTTATGATAATTGGAACAATGACATATGCAACCAACATAGAGTTCGTAGATTTTCATTATGAAGGTCGAATGAATATGGAATTAGAAGACACTCTCAAGAGTTAGATGAAGCAAATTTAATTCAACGATGGAAATAACTCATAAAATGGATGGTTTGACTAGTAAAAGACATAACATAGACATTAAATCCCTTTTTTGAAACACCCAAATTTACCTGGGCTTTGAGAGAAACATTTTTTGGAGAAGGGAATCCTTGTTATGTGACCACCTATTGATGTATTAAGGTCTAATACTTTAGTAAAAGAAGACTTTGTAACTATATGTGTGATTAATTATCTAATAAGACATACAACATTAACTATCCATCTTTGTAAATTAGGGATAGGTGTGTCATAATTATGTAATGAATCCATAGTCATTTAGTCCAACATGGTAAGTGTGGTGAGTGTTAGTAAATATATAATGATGACATCATCATTAAATAAAGCAAACTCAGTAGGTGTGGTGTGTACTAATTATGTATTTGGTCCATACTCATTAGATAATGCCACTTAGGAAGGTGGATTGCAATAGGCTCTATTGTGCCAGGAACAACACCCTCTCTTAGTTTCTTAACTTCAACGTTGAAGTCATTCTTTAGAATTGAAGAAAAGCTCCCCCCTTTAGAGTTTATTACCACTATAAAATGTTTGAAACTCATTCATGCAAATGTGAAAGCCTGAATGTTTCTTCTTACCCTCTAGTTTTGACAATTTTGAGCAATTTTGAAGATCACTTTGGCCCGTTGATACACTGTGTATTAGAAAGCATAATTTATCTTTCGTCAATACAATATATGCCGGAAACATTGTTGTATCCTTGACCAACATGATTCAAGTCTTTTTCAAAGTCTTATGACCGTCGACACAACAACAATGAGACAACTTCCTACCACCAATGCACCAATAGCAAATCCCTATTTCTCATCGATATAGTGATCATTGGTGGAGAACCCTCTTCTTTCATTGATATGTCGACATAATATTTCCATCCTTTGTTGACACAACACATATTAGCTTGGAACTCACTCTTCTTGCCAACATATATGATATTGGTGAGACACTTGCATCTTGAGGCCTCTCCTAAATTATTCCAACATAGATCATTTTTACTATGCCCATTAGTGAGGTTCTTTTGATTTTCGACAGTTAAAAATTTCATGTATTGGATGATTGATGTCTGATTGCTTGTTGGTTTCGAGCTATGTATTGTCACAATCTTGATTAAGTATGATAATAATCGTGTTTAGTTTGTTTTTGTTGCAAGCAACTTTTATTACACCTATCACATATGCATGTGTTTTGCACCTCTTAATTCTATGACTAACCCTAATCATGAAAGTGTTTATTATCAGGTGGGTTGATGACAATGTCTACAAGACATAGACTAGCTTTGAATTGCTTCTTAGATGAAAATTGGTCCTCTTGGAACATAATTGGTATCCGGTGCTCCAAACGTCAGTTGGATGTTTTCATGGGATAATATTTCTCATCCATTGATGGATGACCTCAGTTCCAATGAATGGATTAAGAGCCTATATAACATAGATGGCACAAGAATTGATGGAATTGACTTCAAGTAAAGTTAAGGTCATGCATGTTCATCTGTGTGTAGGAGAGGGGAAATGCATATGTTATCCTCCAAAAAATCAAGAGATTCCCTTGATGTATTTTTTAAGTCACTTGAACATTAGGGGAGATGGAATTTAAATGTACTTGATTGACCATATTCTTTTAGCACGTGATTGACCATAGAAAAAAGTTGAGGGAAAATTTAGAAGCTACTCATCCAACCATAAAGGGGTCATGGTTACAAGCATGAAGGGGTTTGAACATGAAACCTACACTTGAATGAGGAAGATTGAGGGAAAATATTGTCACAAGATTTAATATAAAATAAACATGTAAAATAAAGTTAAATACAAACATATAAATTCTTTCTATAAATGAATATTAGTTAAGAAGAATGCAATAAAAATATATTAGACAATGTTATTTGATTTGGTGAAGGGGTTGATCCAGGTGGATATCGGTGGCCACCCACCTTTTCCGACTGGCTC
>CBVK0101358478.1:0-24783 GCA_900067695.1 Picea abies | reverse complement strand
ATATATATATATATATATTACATTTTTTTGTGCGTTATATTTTCTGTTTTACTCGCAAATTACAAATATTTACATGTGTGAAACTGTGTGCTTATATTACTGATGATGTAAATGCCAATCTAGAACATAATTAGCGTAGGCATCAGCTACTAGATTAGCACATCTAGGAACATGTTCATAAGTAACGAATTCAAATGATTGTTCCAAAAGACGTACCCTAAGGAAACAACGCAACAAGATCGAATCATGGATCCAATATAAACCATTCAACTATGAGACCACCAACTGAGAATCTAAAAACACATGAAGGCGTTGAATGTACTGCGACAATGCATCTCGCAAAATATCGATAATGGCACTATATTCAGCAACATTGTTGGTAGTTGGTCCGAGACACACACCTCCAATAGTCACTAGTTGGTTAGTAGGCGAATAAATCACCAAGTTGTGGAAGCTAAGTTCTGAGAATGGCGATTGGCAACGTCTATTTACCCAACATAAACTGATGATTCATGTGGCATTTGTAGCATAGCAGAAGCACATAATCACTAACATGAAAAGACACAAAATTGTTAAGCAAAGCTATGTAAAAAAAATAAACACTATTTACAAGAAGACTAGTACTCGAGCCGTGGGGTTCAAGCATAGTAATTTTTAAGGTAGAGTCCATTTATGGGCTCTGACAACGCATTCCCTTCAAAATATACTAGCTCATAAGATCCCTTCTCCAACACCCGTCGCACGATATATGGACCCAACCACATGGGATTGAACTTTCCTACCCCCAAGGCATCCTTATCCTGGTCATAAACTAAGACAAGGTATCCTTCGAACAACACCCTAGGATGAACAGACTTGTCATACTGAGACTTGACTCATTTCTTATGTGCTTCGTTTTCCATTGTTGCATCTCAACGTTGTTCATCAAGTTGTTCAAGGTAAACGAGACGTTCTTCAAGCTGAGTCGTATCTGGGAGGAGCTCGACAATGATTTTAAGAGAAGCGATTTCGCATTCAACCGAAAAGACTGCCTCAACTCCATGGACGAGTTGAAAAGTCGAGAAACTTTTTGCAGTCTTAACTAAGGTTCGGTAATCCCATAATGTCGAATGTAACATCAAGTGCCAATTCCTTCTAGTTGAGTTGATTTTTCTTCTCAATATCGTTTTAAAGATTTGTTGACGACTTCAATCTGATCATTGGCCAAAGAATAGTAAGGAGACGAGTGCTCATGTCTAAAACCTAATATCTATTGATGTTATGGTAGCTGCAGGAGGTATTAACCTCCACGTGTAATCCTGACAATAATAGAATATTCTGGGAAGCAAGAAGAAACCCTAAAACATTAAACATAACCCTAGAAGACAAGTTGGCTAAATGAGATATTTAATATTGAGTTTTTAGCCTCCAGAATGAGAATTCAGCCCAGACAACTAAGGAGGAGCAGTATAAATACAGGACGCCAGATCTCATTTGATAAACATAGCTCGCAACTGCATAAATGTAAGAGTGTGCACTGCAGAAACTGAGTAAGTGCACAAGTCTAGGGAGTAGTTGCAGTTGCAGCTACTGCAACTTGTATTCTCGATTTAGGCTTGGACTTTCTATTGGTTGTGGTTTGGAGTTTTTGCCTTGTGTGCTAGCTCTAGAGAGAGGTATGCTACATTGACTGGCTATTAGGCCTAGGGTTTGCTTCCGAAATTATTCTCTGTCAAGGTTAAGGTGCTTGGGGGTGGCTTCGTCCTATGCTTGGGTGACCATATTGCTATTTTTTCTATGGCTAAACGAGAAAACCTATTATTTCTAACAGGTTATGGGCCCACACTATCTTCGAACAATCTAACCACTGGAAGATAGATTGAAAGGATTTGCTAAGTTACAGTTGTAGTTGCAGTTAGTTTTTGTTGCAACAACAAAACCCTAACCCTCTTGTTGAGGCACCTTAAGTGAAGAGATTCACCTAATTTCTAAATAGCCTAGTGCGCCCTAACCCAGCGCACCTCCTGGTATTCTCAGCAAGCTAAGATGCCAAGTTTGAGTTTTTGGTCAAATTCAAAGGTTGACCAAGTCAAAGCAGTCATGACTCACTGTATTAAGTCAGAAAAAAAAGTTAGAAGGGGCTTCTAACTTCAGAGCATGGAAGACAAGGATTGACCTCATCCTTTCCAAGAATAAAGTGTTGGATATCGTGAAAGGAAAGATATTGGAACCACAGTTTGAAGAAGGAAAAGAGAAGGAACCTCAAAACGTTGCAATTATGGAGAACTTCAAGGACAATAACATCAATGCCATGAGTATCGTAATGGAATCTATAAAAGATCACTTGATACCCTACATCTCTCATCTTGACTCATCTAAGAAGATGTACGATGCCCTAACTAACCTCTTCTCGGTCAGAAACATTGGACAAGTAATGAGTCTAAAGAATGAGATTCGCGACATGAAAATGAATGATGATGATAGCATAACATCATACCTTGTGAGAATATCTCAGTTAAGAGATCAACTACAAGTTATTGAAGAAATCATTTCAGAGAAGGAACTGGTAAATATAGTACTCAATGGTCTTCCCAAGACATGGGATGCATTTTCTGCAAGCATGAACACAAGAAAGGATTATCCCACATTTGAATAACTTTGGACTTGTTTTGCACAAGAAGAATTAAGGATTAATGCAAAAGAGAAACCCCAAAAGAAATACGATGATCAAGCTTTCACAGCAAGGCTCAAGAATTTCAAGATTAAGAAGTTTGGCTCAAGGAAGAAACCAAATCAAGAAAAGGATATGTCAAAGATACAATGCTTCAACTGTTGAAAATATGGTCACTATAGGAACCACTGTCCTGAGTTAAGAAAAAGTAAGGAAACAGATGAAGCAACAGTTGTCGAAGAAAGGGAACCCTCAAAGAAAGTCAAGCAGGATAAAACAGACTTCTTCTTCTAAGACAAGGTAACAATATTCTTCATAATTCTTGTACATACCATGTTTACGTAGTTTCTGTACATATCTTGCATATATATTTCTTAGAAGATAAGATGTTCAAGAGAAAAAATACCTATGAAAGAATAACAAGATAAGAATTGCTATCACGATGACTACAAGTCAAGAAATACACATGAAAAGATGAAGTACATTGACAATCCTTGGTAACAATTCATGTGGAAGCTATTACATAAGTAACAACTGCAAGATAAAGCCGAAATCAGAATCAAACTTGAAGAAACCCAGAAGAAGTCAAAACAAAAAGAAGTCAGCAATCAAGAGGAAATTAGAAAAAGACTTGTGACACTTTGCAGAAGGCAAGCAGATGGAAGCGTGGACTCTCTTAGATGGAGGGAGTTGATTACAAAATTCCAAAAGAAGAGCATGCATTCATGTATGAAGTAAGGATTAGGAGGGAGTTAATCCTAAATGATATCATCCATTGAGGATTATTGAGTATATGTCCTTGTTCCATTGAAAGTAGCAGCCATGATAAGTAGCACGTGTTCAGAAGAAGTCTTCTTCGAAAAGAAGCCTCAAAGTATCCTTGGTTGTCCATGTACATCCATGATCCTATGATGAAAGGAAGAAGTTGGAATCTTTAGGGCATGGAATCTATAGAAGACTCCATGGACCCAAGAGCTAAAGAGAAATGTGAGGAAGAATATGAAGATTCCAAGAAAGAAAGAAAAAAGCCAGAACAACTAGTTATTATACCAAGAATCACAAAGACTACGAGCTTGGTTTGAACTCACTAAGAAGCAATCGAGCAAAAGAAATGGAAGTTATAATAAAGAACGGTTTGAAAAACAATTATGAATGGAAGCATTGCAAGATTCATAGGTTCTTCCAGAAGGAGGGGGAAGACTATGATAACAGCTTGTTCCCGTAAACTAGATATACCTCTATCTGAGTTATTATATATCTTGCAGTATCCATGGATTGAAATTTACATCAATTGGTTGTAAAAGACTGTTCTCCCAATAGAGAATTTGATGAAGAAGCTTATGTAAAGCAATCTCAAGGTCTTGAGGTATACCAGAAAGAGACCCATGTATGCAGATATAAGAAGACCATGTATGGATTCAAACAACTTGATGAAAAGTATCTCGTACACAGCAGAAGCGTGGTGAAAACTTTCTATGACAGAGATAGTGTATCAGACTAGTTACTCGGAAGTCTAGGATGATGGATTGTTAATCCATGGAAAACTCTCATGATGACAGAAGAAGTGCTACTTGGATGTGTTTTAGTTTGAGCCTTGCCACAATGTTATGAGCTAGCAAGAAACAAAAGTGTTGAATTCAACCATGATATATATTGTAATGATCAAAGCTACATGAAGTCGTCAGAGAAAACCAGTGTTCCATAACATACCAAAGTGCATTGAGATCAAGCATTACATTCTCTATGATGAAGTCTAGAAAAAGAGAAGTGGTTCTCCAATATATATCCACAAATGTGCAGATAGCAAATATTTTGGTAAAACCTCTGTCCAAGATGAAAAGTTTGCAAATTGGGGCTCGTGGAGACAACTTTATTATTGAAAAAGGAAGAGATTACTCCCAGGTTGAGAGGGAGCACTGATGTGTTAGTGATTTATGGACAGACATTTTTCAATTCAAAAAATGGTCAAGGATGAGCAGTTCCTTTCTAGTTCGGAAAGTGGTTTGAGATTTCTGACAGACACACATTTTCCAGTTTGGAAAATGGTCCAGATCGGACAGTCATTTTCGTAATGAAAATGGTTCGATAGATTGTTGATGTACCATAGACAATGATTCCCTTTGTGGCCAGTGTGGGGGAATGGTCTAGGACAGTCATTCTTCTTGGCATTCACTCTCAGTAGTGGTCAAGTAGAATGGTCTGCCTCGTCGGGCAGTCATTCTTTCGAAGTTCATAGTTGTGAGTAGTTTCGAAGAATCGTCTGTTTTGGAGGTTGGTGCAGGACAGTCATTTCCATTACGAAATGGTCTGGACAGTCATTCCCTAAGGCAGACTCATTCTATCCAGGTTTCACTATGATTAGCGCTAGAGGAATGGACCAATTAGGTGAATGGTCCAGGTTCAACAATCAGGAACAAGCATTCCCTAGGGCAGACTGATTCTCTCCAGGTTGCACTATGACTAGTGTCGGAGGAATGGCCCAGTTAAGTGAATGGTCCAGGCTCGAAAATCAGGGACAATTATTCTTCTATGCTTGAGAAGAATAGTCTAGACAGCCCATGGTTGGTGTTTTTACTTTTTGAGGGCAGATGCTCTTCCAGATCTCATAGATGTGAGTGGAAGAATGGCCCAAATGACTTAGTTTATATCATGATATTGTTTCTATACAAGTTGATATCAGATGATATGATTGTTATAGAGACTGTATGTCTTTGGACAGTAGATGTATGTTATTGTGGTGGATGTGTTCCATTGTTTGTGACTATATGTCATTGATTAAGTAATTGTGTGCTACTTGGTGTGGTTGTGTACCATTGGATGGTAGTTGTGTACTACTATGGATAGACACAGTTGTGTTCTATTGAATGACATTGTTTTGATTGTCGTGTAGACTATCAGTGCTGTTGAAAATGATTATCATCTAGATGGATAGTCAGTGTGCTAGTGGATAGACATTCTCTAGGCGGAAAATGGTCCAGGACATTTATTTTTCTAGGACGTATGTCTGGGTTAGAACAATAGTCCTTGTAGCCCATGGCGTGGCTTTCAACATCTATTGGAATAGTTATTCTTCTAGGACATATGTCTGGATTAGAAGAATAGTTCTTCTATCACTTTGTGGAGTGAGTGATTTATTCAGCATCATGTCTGATTACTCAGATGGAGTATGGCTTTGAGAGATGATGCAGTTGATGCTATCAAATGATGTTGATAGTGATGATGGTGCTCGTGATCTAATCATGAGATATCATGTATGTCTATGATGATGCTACTGGTTGAATGGTATGTTTGTGCTCAAGACCATTTCCTTCAATTCCTCCCTACCTAGGAGGGAGTGTTGATATTATGGTAGTCGTGAGAGGTATTAACATCCACGTGTAAACTTGATAAGAATATAATATTTCGGGAAGCAAGAAGAAACCCTAAAGCATTGGACATAACCCTAGAAGACAAGTCGACTAAATGAAATATTTAATATTGAGTTTTTATCCTCCATAATGAGAAGTCGGCCCAAAAAGCTAAGGAGGAACAATATAAATACAGGATGCCATATCTCATTTGATACACACAGCTCGCAACTGCAGAAATGTAAGAGTGCACACTACAGAAACTGAGTAAGTGCGCAAATATGGAGAGTAGTTGCAGCTGCAGCTACTGCAACCTGTATTCTTGGTTTAGGCTCGGACTTTCTATTGGTTATGGTTTGGACTTTCTACCTTGTGTGATAGCTCTGGAGAGAGCCACGCTATATTGATTGGCTATTAGGCCGAGGGTTTGCTTCTGGAATTATTCTATGTCAAGGTTAAGGTGCCCGGGGGTGGCTTCGGCCTATGGTTGGGTGACAATATTGCTATATTGTCTATGGTTAAACGAGCACACATGTTATTTCTAACAGTATTGATGCCAGCGTCAACATCATGAGGTTCTGAAAGTGATTGCTATTTGTTGGGCCTCAAAATAGTCCCTATTCTCACTCCATTAATTCAGCAAAACCTTCACATTACTTCCATATTACCTTCATGTCACCTCCATTCCACCTCCACATCATTACATTTATCTCATAATTGGGTTATAACTATGTTTTTCCAAAGTTTATCAATTCTTAACATTTTTAAGTGGATTTGTGGTTAAACTTTAGAAAATAATATGCTTATACTTATACCTAACAATAAGAATGAGTTTGTTAACATGTGTAGGTACAAAAGAAGCTTCCTAGGCACCTTTATGTGGCACTCTATGTTCAAATTCGAATTTGAGGAGGTCATGGAGGAGATTATTGAGAAGATCATGGAGGATATCATGGAGGAGATCATGGACCTCATGAAGAATATCATGGAGGATCGGGTTATGTGTCTAGATGGTTGAGAGATGTATGGAACTAAAGAGAGATTAGTGGATCACATTTATTATTTTGTTATCATAACTCTTGTATAAATAGGAGTGTTACCTCCTTCATTGGTAGGCTTGTAATCCTAGAATTAGAAAGCTTGTAATCTTAGAGTTGGTTTGTGATGGACATTTTGAAATAAAGAATCATACTTCGATTTTGCTTCTACATCTGAGTCTCCTTTGAAGTGGTGTGCTTGTGGAGTTATGGAGGGCCCCCATGGCCTCACTTGCATGTTGATTTGCTTATTTTAGGTATAACTTAATTTATGTTTTTGTTTGATTTCAGCTTTTAAAGTTTTGTTAAATGTTCTAATACTGGAAGGATCTTATTTGAAAGTGTTTTTATAAGAGAACCATAAGATCTCAGACAATTATTAGATCTAGGTTTGTTTCATTTCAGCTTTTAAGTTTTGTTAAATGTTCTAATACTGGAAGGATCTTATTTGAAAATGTTTTTGTAAGAGAACCATAAGATCTCAGACAATTATTAGATTTAGGTTTGTTTCATTTCATATTTTATTTTTTTGTTAAATGTTCTAATATTGTAAGAGATCCTAAAATTCAGGTGTTCTTGTAAGAGAACCTTAGGATCTTGACAATTGTTAGATCTAGGTTTGATTAGTTGTTGAAAGAGATCTTGATGAATATGTTCTTGTAAGGGAACTTTAAGATCTTGGACAAATTAGGAATCTTTCTATATCTATATATTTTAGATAAGCACTTCTAAGTTTACCTTCCTGGGTTGACATTAAATTAAACTCTGATTGACATCATCAATTAGAACTAAACACTATTGTCAGTGACAATCTCTCTCAGAACCACGAACCTAGCGATAACCTAATTAAAAACGAAAAGCATTGTTGTTTCTCCATCATTCATGAATGTCGACATGGCTTTGGCCCACTTAGTAAAGTAGTCCATGGCCACTATGATGTAACAATGTCCCCTAGACAGTTGGGTGGAATGTCATAAAATATACCCCCCATTTGGTGATGGGGTCGACAGTAATGACAGGAAACATGGGAGCAGGATGGGAGCGCATCTTCTTTGTAAAAACTTGACAAGTATGGAATCTCTTAACCGCCTCAGTACAATATTTAAAGATCATGGGCCAGAAATAACCGACGCGAAAAAAAAATTGGGTTGTTGCCAACCCTAATAAATGATCGCCACATGCTCCACCATGACAATCATTTAGAACTACTTTTTCCTCCTCATGGGTGAGGCAGCGATGGAGTATTGAGTCTACCCCTCCTTGATACAATGTGTCGATGATAATGAGATAGTTTTTAGCCATATGATGAATCCATCATCGCTCATCTTGTGAATAATGTGAGGGAAACTTCAAAGTCTAGAGATATATCAGGATATATCTGTACCAAGGATCAGATAAAGAGATGAGAAAGATGTGCTCATCATGGAACGAGTCTACAACCTCACCCTCCTCATTCTCAACTGGAAACTTTGATATTAATTCGTCGAAGAATAGAGATTTCTTAGATTTGGCTAAGGAAAAATCTAAGTCAAACTCATGAAGCACCACAATCCATTTGTTGTACTTCCCACCAACGATTGGCGGAGTCAAAACATATTGAAATGGATTAACAGAGGTGAAAACGATTGTCTTACGCAAAAAAATATAATGACGAAGACGTTGGACAACATGAAATTTTGCCAAGGCCACTTTCTCCACAAGAGATCAATTAAGCTTTGGACCTAACAAAGCATGACTCGAGTACTAGATGAGGTGATCTTGGAGCTCATCATCTTCTTGCACCAAAACATGGAAATCAATGATTCAGCTGCCGCCAAATATAACAAAAAGTCTCAATTATAATCAGGGGGACTCGGCAAAGGAGTCAAAACCAAGGATTTCTCTAATGCTTTGAAAGAACGTTGTGTCACTTCATCCCAATAAAATGGGACCCCTTTTTTCAAAAGGCACGCGAAGCCTTTCGTGACATTAGCATAGTTCGGTACAAACCGTTGAAGGAAATTCTCCTTTCCTTGTAGGATTTGAATTTGTCTAATTGTACGCGGGGGAGGAAGCTTAGTGATTGGCTCAACCTTTAATGGGTCAACCATGATCCCTTGCATCGAAACAATGAATCCCAAAAGACGTCCAGAAGTCACACAAAAAATGCACTTATGCAGATTCAATCGAATTCGGTAGTAACGACACATTTCAAAAACAAGGAGGAGATGTACCAGATGTTCATCTCTTTTACACAAATGAGTCGTAATATCATCCAAATAGGCCTCCACTATGTGTTTCAAATCATGGAAAGAAAACATCATGGCCCCATAGTTTTTAAAGCCAAAAGGCATCTTCTTATACACAAAATGTCCCCATGGACAGATGAAATTTGTCTTGTGTTAGTATTTCGGTCGGATTTCAATCTGGTTATACCTCGAAAAACCATCCATAAATGAAAATATTTCGCTTCTCGTGCACTCGTCCAGAATCTGATCGATAAATGACGTCAAAAAGTTATCTTTAGGACAAGCTTTATTTAAGTCCCGGAAATCCATACATATGCGAATCATGCCTTATTTTTTATCAACTGGAACCAGGTTAGAAACCCATTTTGTCAAAGGACCAGATAGATGAAGTCAACTTTGAGAAAATTCTCTACCTCAGCTTTGATCGCTACTGCCTTTCTAGAGTTTAGTGGTCACAACTTTTGTCGAACCAGTTTGATATTGTCGTAGGTTTGAATCTCGTGTTTAACTATCCGAGGATCTATGTCAGACATCTCCTCATACGACCAAGCAAATACATCACAAAACTCTTTAAAAAGCATCGTATACTCACAAATCTTGTCTTGATAGCACTCTGCTCCAATGAAGACGTTTTCAACAACGTTGGGGTTCTTAGAAATGTTAATCGGGACGGTTTCCGAGATATTTTCTATGTTCCCCTCGGTGTAGACACAGTGTCTGGCCAAGGGATTGACCGTTCGATCGACACTCCTACTTACAACATACTTAAATTCCCCCTTTTCCATTCGACTAATCTCAGGGAGAAAATACAATATGTGATGCATATCCTCCTAGGGCCTTTCGGCTCCAGTCATTGCCTCAATGATAGCTTCGTCTGAGGGCAAGACAGTGTCGAGACAGTCTTGGTAATTTGAAGAATTTTGAGCCCAGATAGGGTCCGGAAAAATATCATCCTCCTCTGTCAATGAAGGAGTTTGATCAGGGTCTACAGTGACCTATTAAATAGCTTGTTATGCGACCTGAGTTGCATACAAAGGTATGGCCATCCCAGTGTTAACGTGGTGTTGAACCACATCACACAACGAGGGTAGCGTCCACGAATCATGTAAATATGACGTTCCAAATGAACCAACTCTTGAAGCAAAAGTTGATGGACTCAAATTTTGATAGCTGACCGGGGTAGACCAAAGGTACGAAATCGGTGTGGAAAAATCAAAATATCCCATGAGAGAAGGATACATTCCACAATTGATACTCTCAGTTGTCGGGTGAGATTTTTGATCCACAGAACTTTGGATCCTAGGTTAGTTGCGGCCTCGAAAAGGTTGGAAGCCACCTAGTTGATGGTTACGATTCTTCCCTCATGGGGAAATCATATGATGTGAAAAAATGATGAGATGACAGTTGTCATGGCATAACACCAACTCCTCCCATCTGACAATTTATAGTCGAGCGACGTGTTGACTACTTCAACCTCTACACAGATTGATTTTTCTCCTAACTGGATCAGACAAGAAGAAATAAGACCATGGGGTTGAAACAATCGCCCATCGAAAGTATTCAAGAGATTCGGGGAAGGGATAAGCTCTAGAGAACCAATAGCTTTCCAACAAGACAATGAAATTACTCATGTCGAATCCCCTTCATCAACGATAGTGCTCTGGATTAGACGATTATTACAAACAACGTTGATCTGGAAGGCCACATGATAAGGAAGATGAGGCTCAACATCAGTGGCATCAAACTTCATCACGATCTTAACCTCCGTGTGTAACTTAGTTGTGGGAGGCATTAACCTCCGTGTGTAACCCTAATAAGACTAGAATATTCTGGTAAGTAAGAGAAACCCTAAAACGTTGGATAATAACCCTAGAAGGCAAGTCGACTCAAGAGAATATTTATTATTGAGTTATTAGCCTCCATAAGTAGAAGTCAGCCCAGTTAGGTCACTTGGAAGACTATAAATAAGAGGGAGCTAGAGCTCATTTGTCACCTCACCTATCACAACTACATAAGGCCAGTGGTGCGCAAGTTTGGAGAGGAGTTGCAGCTGTTGCAACTGGAAAATTTCGGTTACAATTGCAATCAAAGTTTTTGTTGTAGCAATGAAACCCTAACCCTCTTGTTGAGGCACCTTAAGTGAAGAGATTGACCTAATTTATGGATAGCTTAGTGTGCCCTAGCATAGCACACCTCCTGGTACTCTCGGCAAGCTAAGACGTCAAGTTTGAGTTTTTGGTCAAAGTCAAAGGTTGACCAAGTCAAAACAGTCATGACTTACTCTATGAAGTTAGAAAACAAGTTAGAAGGGGCTTCTAACTTCAAAGCATGGAAGACAAGGATTGACCTCATCCTTGCCAAGAATAAAGTGTTGGATATCGTGAAAGGAAAGATCATGGAACCACAATTTGAAGCGGGAAAAGAGAAGGAACCTCATAATGTTGCAGTTATGGAGAAGTTCAAGGAAAATGACATCAATGCTATGAGTATCACAATGAACTCTGTAAAAGACCACTTGATACCCTACATCTCTCATCTTGACTCATCTAAGAAAATGTATGATGCCCTAAGTAACCTCTTCTCAATCAAAAACATTGGAAAAGTAATGAGTCTAATCCAGTAGACCCATCTCTGTATCGACAATTGATTGGCTCGTTAATGTATTTGGAAAATACTCGGTCGGATATTTTCCTTGTGGAACGTTTGAGTTATGATATACAGTTGCATAGATTTATCGATTCAGATTGGGTAGGGAGTGCAGATGACAGAAGAAGTGCTACTTGGATATGTTTTAGTTTGAGCTTTGTCACGATGTCATGGGCTAGCAGGACATAGAAGTCTATTTCACTCAGCACTACAGAAGAAAAGTATATTGCAGCTTGTGATGCTTGTACAGAAGTAATGTGCCTCTGTAAGTTTGTTTCTGGACCGTCTGATCAAGTGTTGAATTCAACTATGATATGTTGTAATGATCAGAGCCATGTGAAGCTTTCAGAGAAATCGGTGCTCCATGATAGGTCGAATTACATTGAGATCAAGCATTATATTCTTCATGATAAATTCCAGAAGAGAGAAGTGGTTCTCCAGTATATCTCCACAAGATAGCAAATTTTGGTAAAGCCTCTATCCAAGATGAAAAGTTTGTGTACTTAAGAGACAAGTTGGGGCTCATGGAGACGATTTCCTTATTGGAAAAGGAAGTGATTACTCCTAGGTTGGGAGGGAGCACTAACATGTTATTGACTTATGGACAGTCATTTTCCAGTTTGGAAAATGGTCCAGGATGGGCAGTTCCTTTCCAGTTCGAAAAGTGGTTCGAGATTTCTGACGTACATGCATTTTCCATTTGGAAAATGGTCCAGATCGGACAGTCATTTCTGTAATGAAAATGGTCTGATAGATTGTTGATGTACCATAGATAGTGATTCCCCTTGTGGCCAATGTGGGGGAATGGTCTAGGACAATCATTCTTCTTGGCGGTCACTATGATTAGTCGTCAAGTAGAATGGTATGCTTCATTGGGCAGTCATTCTTTCAAAGTTCACAGTTGTGAGCAGTTTCGAAGAATGGTTCGTTTTGGAGGTTGGTGCAGGACAGTCATTTCCATTAGGAAACGGTCCGGAGAGTCATTCCCTAGGGCAGACTCATTATCTCCAAGTTGCACTTTGATAGTGTCGTAGGAATGACCCAGTTAGTTGAATGGTCCAGGTTCAGCAATCAAGGACAGGCATTCCCTAGGGAAGACTCATTCTCTCCAGGTTGCACTATGATTAGTGCCGGAGGAACGGCCCAATTAGGTGAATGGTCCAAGCTCAGAAATCAGGGACAGTTATTCTTATATGCTTGGGAAGAATAGTCTAGATATCTCATAGTTGATGTTTTACTTTCTGAGGGCAGATGCTTTTCTAGATCTCACAAATGTGGGTGGAAGAATGGACCAGATGACTCAGTTTGTATCATGATATTGTTGATATCAGATTATATGATTGTTGTAGAGACTGTATGTCTCTGGACAGTAGTTGTATGGTATTGTGGTGGATTTCATCCACTTATAGTGGTTGTGTGTCACTAGTTAGTATTTGTGTGCTACTAGGTGTGGTTGTGTACCACTATATAGCAGTTGTGTACTACTATGGATAGACACAATTGTGTTCTATTGAATGGAATTATTTTGATTGCCATGGAGACTACCACTAGTGTTGGAGATAACTGCCAGCTAGCCGAATAGTCAATATGCCAGTGGACAGACATTCTCCTTGTGGAAAATGGTCCAAGACAGTCATTCTTTTAGGACATACGTCCGGATTAGAAGAATAGTCCTTGTAGCCCATGGTGTGGCTTCCAGCATCTGTTGGAAACAGTTATTCTTCTAGGACATATGTCCAAACTAGAAGAATGGTTCTTGTATCACTCTATGGAGTGACTTATTCAACATCATGCCCGATTACTCAAATGGAGTATGGATTCGAGAGATGATGCAGTTGATGGTATCAGATTATATTGATAGTGATGATGGTGCTCATGGTTTGACCATGAGATAGCATGTGTGGCTATGATGGTGCTACCGGTTGAATGGTATGTTTGTGCTAAAGACCATTGTCGTTAATACCTCCATATCTAGGAGGGAGTGTTGATATCATGGTAGTTGCAGGAGGCATTAACCTCCACGTGTAACCCTAACAAGACTAGAATATTCTGGGAAGCAAGAGAAACCCTAAAACATTGGATAATAACCCTAGAAGGCAAGTCAGCTCAAGAGAATATTTATTATTGAGTTATTAGCCTCCGGAAGTAGAAGTATAAGTCGGCCCAGTTAGGTCACTTGGAGGACTATAAATAAGAGGGCGCTAGAGCTCATTTGTCACCTCGCCTCTCACAATTGCATAAGGCCAATGGTGTGCATGTTTGGAGAGGAGTTGCAGTTGTCGCTGCAGCTGCTGCAAATGGAAAATTTTGGTTTTGGCTTGGAATTTCTCTTGGTTATGGTTTGGACTTTCTATTTGGCTTTTGGTTATTATTGTTTGGTACGCTAGCCCTAGAGAGAGGTACGCTACCTTGATTGGCTATTGGTTCTAGGGTTTTCTTTCAAAATTATTCTCTCTGTCAAGGTTAAGGTGCTCGGGGGTGGCATTTGTGCCTATGGTTGGGTGACAATATTGAGATATTGTCTATAGTGAAACGAGCACACCCATTTTTCTAACGCTTACTAGCAGAATCAACGGCACCTATGGCAGACAATTGCACACCGGGGAAAATTTGGAGTAATTCCAAAGAAGACATTGCACACCGGGTTTGAGCCAAGTTTTCAATGATAGAATAGTTGGGGGCGGCTCTCGCATTAGGGTTGTGCATTGTTTGTTTGTATACACCCTTAGGTATGCACGGCGTTGTTTCTTTCTCAGGTTTCTCTATGTGTAGAGGTGCATGATCCTCTGAATCCTTTTTCCCTTTGTCTATCGACTCTGGGTAACTATAAACATGATTCCTAGTCTGCAAATCGACATTTAGTAGCTTTGTATGACTAAGCATTCTCATGACTCCATCGTATCCGTCCGTCTGGGGTGCATTTTGCATGCCCCCTTGTTGGTTGGATTTGGAAGAACCACCCTGCAAGTTATGCCCTTGTGGGAAAGAGTTGTTCAACATAGCAAGTTCTTGTTGTTGTTGATTCAACTTCATAAGGCGTTGGGCTTCTTCCATTTGCAGGCATTGATGTGTAAGATGATCATCCCCACAAATTTTACAAGGGAACTTCACCTTCTTTTTTTCATGTTTTTCCCTCTCGTCATTCTTATCCAATTTTTTATGATTTCCCCCACCACTTTTCTTACCCTTTCCTTTCTTGTCTCTGGCCTGCTGAGGACCCTTTTGACTCTTCGTTTGCACAGAATGTACATCTAAATATTGGGTGGTGGGGGTGGTCAAGCCAGGGTCCGAACCAACCACAGGTTGTTGGATAGCCAAGTTCTACATCAGGTTTGTAACCATATCAGCGGCTTTGATTTGTGCGGAACCCACAATTCCATTGGGATGTGGAATAGACTTTGGTTTTTCCAAGTCAAGAGTAGAACTCAGTGCGTCTGTCATAATCTCATAGAGCATGCTAGATTGAGAGTAAATAAGCTCTAACTGTTGCACCCTAGAAATCGCTTTCTCTTTTGAAAATACTCCCGAAGTCGCAACGTCCTTTGAAATGTACGGGAATAAGGATTTCAAGAACCACTCAAGGAGAAATTCTAGTGGAATTGTTTCTTTTATCAAGCTCGTCCACCTCATCCATTCCCAAATGTGATCGGAAATGTGTGTAGCCTTGTCTTGTTCAAAGTTGGATAGCAATTTTGTATCGACATCATACCGAACAGGGAGTTGGAAATGGTTAAGGAACACCATGGCTAAGTCACCAAACGTCGTGTATTTTTCCCTTTCTAGTTCTATGTACCACTTGGCATCTCCTCCAATGAGAGTGTGCTAGAAAAGATGAAAGCAAATCGATTCGTCATTCAACGAATTAGACAAACACCACAAGTGGAATGTTTTCACGTGGTCTTGTGGATCTTCACCACTTTTCCCTTTGAATTTGGGTATGTCTGAAGGTAACTTGGTTGGGATCGCAAGCCAGTCGGGATTATGAAAAATAGGGTCATTCATCAACTTGGATAGGTCTACCAAATGTAGCATTGCCAGAAACGGTAGCCTAGGTTGCGAAATCAACTGATTGGCAGCCTGAAAAGAGGACCCTAGATTATAACTAGCACCAGGTTTCCATAAAGATTTCATGAAAGGACAAGGGCTTGGGATAAAACCTTATTGATCCTGGTTGAACAGAGGAAAACCTCCACCCATGTGGTTCCTGAAAGGAAAATTGAGGTTGCCCCCAGCAGACCCCCCTTGTGCATGAAAAACTCCAGGCATGGGGTTAAACTGATTGGGAAAACGGTTGCCCCCTTGTGACATCCCATTGTGTGGAATTCCACTGGCCTTGGAGAAGGGTTACCCCCAACGGCGTCCCTTGTGAGGAGAAATTTCCTTGCATGGGAACAGATTTTCCTTGGAAGGCGTTGCCCCCTACTGAACCTACAGACAAGGTGAAAGTGTTATTCCCGAACCTACCAAACAGTGTGAACGGTTTCAAAGTGGACGACATACTGGAGGACTGAGATCCATTACCCGTAGAAGCACCCCATCCCCAGGCAAGGTTAGGGCCAGAAGACGGGAAAACTCCACTCCCGAAAAATGGGGACGACGAAGAAATACGACCTCCGCCCCAAGAAAATGCTTGGTAAGGAGTTGAAGTGCTCCCTGGATCGACACTTAACGCATGTGACGTCGACTGAGAAGAAGCCAATGCGTTTAGCACGTCCATCGATGAAATACTATACAAAAAAGAATTTCTTATTGACAGTAGAGATGCAGCTGCAATCATAGCTTGAGTGGGACTAACGACCAATGAAGGAATGTTCTTGGTCGAAACGGAAACACTTGAATGAGTGACAACAATCATTTGACTAGACACATTGGGAGGAAGGATCCCTCCGGTGACGATCGTCGTGGTGGGAGTTATTGAGACTCTCGACGTAGACATTGGCATAGTGTCGTCCATAGCATCCCAATGAAGAGGGATAATATCAGTGAGATCTTATCTGGGAGGTGGAACTTGTACCACAGAAACAGATAAGCCCCAGGTAATGGAGGATTAAAATGTGGAGTGAATTCTTCAGCTTCTAGATCTTCAACTACTACTTCCTCTGGTTCTGAAGTGTGAACTTATGGAAGTTTTGAATCAATGATCTCGACCTGATGAGTCAGCGCAAAAGTGTCGGATAAATCAAGTCAATGCCTTAAAGTAGGCAAAGGAGAATTATTCCTAATTTCTTCTTCAGGGGGGAGGCCTTGAATTCTCTTCAATCTACGAGGAGGTTGGTCAGCCACTTTGAGGTGTCAACTCTCTGTGGGACCACAACACATGCCAGCCTAAGCAAGTCTATGAATGTTGAGCACACTACTAGAAAAAATCCTATATGGAAACAGCAGACACAAACAGGCCTCATTAATATCTTGACTCGGGTGGATTAGGTCCCAAAACCGCAATAGTCGCAAGGCAGGGTAAAGGGCCTTTTGAACGAAGGCACGGGTTGATTAAGTCCCGTGGACCAACGAACGAAGGAGTGAGAAGCGGTTATCCCGAACTCCACTAACTAGCCTTATTTGGTGCAAATACACATTCTTCGCGGGGCACCGTCCAGCAATACTGAGAAGTGTGATGCGAAATCTGCCCCAGGTACCACGGCAAACCCTCGTAGTCACCTTCTGAGATCCATAGGAATGGCCACTAAGGTCACCAACTCGCAACCAGCGTCCAGGGGTACAATCGAAAGTCGAGATCGAACGTATGGGCATGGTAGCTAAGCTTGAAGCCTCGAAAGCATCACCTCTCACAGAGGTATAGGTACTAACGAAACGTCCAATATACGATATTTTTTCTACGCTCAGTTAAGCTATGGAGGGGTCTCTTCTCATATCTCTTTCACACGACCTCGTGTTTAGATCATGTGTTAGAGGAGGCTACTGGCTATATTTATACGATGGTTTGATTTAATCTCTCCCTAGCTCAAACTCCTACGTTTGTCTTGTGGCCTTGGCGAATTTTACTCTCCACCCTAAACCAAGGCCCTAGCCTAAACTTGTTTGTGTACCCTATAAAAGTGAAGATGTCTAATAAAGGTTTAGTTAATCGTTCATTTTAAGGGTTGTTGTTACTCAACAAAGGCATGAATGATACTTGAATGGTGTTTATGGAAGACTCCAAAAGTAAAGCACTTAAGAACACAATGCAGTATGCAGTTTCTTGAAATGAAAATGGTGTGCAACAATGCTTAAACGAAACTCTTTTTCTTTTCAATGACGAAAACAAAATATTTTTTGAATGCAAGATTTGAGATACTTTGTAATGCAACCTAGAATCTTTTTTCAAAGACCTAATGCAACACAAAACGAAAAAAAGTGCAAACAGAGGTTCTTTTCTTTGAAATAGACTACCACTACCAAAGTAAAATGTAAAGCAACTTGAAAGCTAGTTAACTAAATCTTTTCTTTCAATAATTGCAGGCAAGGGTTCAAGAAATGAGTAACAAGCAAGCAAGCATATTTTTGTTCTTTTTTGTTTTCGAAAGAAACAAAAAAACAAAGGATTGCAATTTTTCTTTTTCTTTTAGAAACAAGGAAAATTAGGCATAAAGACAACAAGCATTTAGCCAAGAAATCACTGAAAACTCAATGATATTGGACGTAGGGATGATTTTAAGGATGGAAATTTATTTTTAAATGTAGAAACTTTGGCGAATCTTACTAATCCTTCATATGCTAACTATAAATGATTGGCAATATTTTTGTAAAAATATTCAAATTTCTAAGGATTTTATATAGTTTTTATAAAATTTTGGCGATTTTTAAGGTAAAATAATTTTATCCTATAGAATCTGGGCTAATCATTTTTAAAATAACGAATCTCGTTTTTGGAAAAACCATGGAAAATTAGCCCATGAGCGAAATTTAGCCCCTAAAATCATCCACGAGATTTAGAGCCCAAGGTCTTGGGGTTTCACTGCTACATTTGAGACACCTTGGAATTTTTGCTATAACGTTTTTTCTACAATGTTTCAGAAGCAACGGATTGGAGGATATTTAGTAGACAGATCAAGGTACGTTGGGTTCGAAATTCAGTTCTTGAAGCCTTACACTTTCGGAGATAGAGCTTGTACAAGATAGGGTTCTAGAATCATCCTGAAATGAGTCATTATGACATTTTCACTATAAAAACGTTTCCGTAATGTTTCAGACCCAGAAATTTGGAGGATATTTACAGAAATTAGTAAGGTATCTGTGATAAAAATTTCAGCTTTTGGGTTATCTTAAATTTGTCAATACACTCTGTGTAAGATAAGGTATATGACTAGTCTAAAGAAGGTGTTCCCGGTAAAACAATCATAACTTCTTCCTAGAGTATCCAAATTGAGTGAGACTGGTTTCATTGGATCGTGGACACTCTGTAGTATTTCTGGTGTGGGTTTCAGAATTTTATATCAATTATTTTGTGTGGGGAATGCTATACAAGTGAGATCTCCTGGAAAGGACACAAATCGGCAAGTTGTGGGGAAGTTACCGTAAATTCCACTTGGCACATCCAATTTTGATCAGACTTTTGGCATTGCAGAGAAGAAATATCAGAGAACTACCTAAGATAAAGTTTCATACCCAGAAGGGATGAAACTTGGGAGATACAACAGAAGAAATATTGTCTAGCAGAACCACCTCAAAATCAAGGTTCACAAGTGATACTTGGCCAACATGCCACCAAAAAAGGGAACTTCTACACCAACTAAGCCTCCAAAAAATCCTACTTGGACTCTTGATGAAGGTGAAGAAATGCGTAGGGACATAAATGAACTACAAAAGAAGATGGATTCAATGGAAGCTAAGTTGGACACTAAGATGGATTCAATGAAAGCTAAGTTGGATACTAAGATGGATGGTTTAAAAGGGGAGATCATGGAAGTATTGAAAAAATTCGTAACAAAGAAGACACCTAAAAGTGAAAATGCATCCCATGAAATTCATGATGAGGACACAAGGAAGGTTAATCAAGAATGGAGAAACTCCAACTTTGGTTTGAAGACCAACCATGTTCCTAAGATTGATATGAGGAAGTGGGATTTTGATTTTGCAATCCAAAGGGAAGGGTAGGCCATAGCACAAATACATAGGTGTGGTATTTTATGCTATAACAATAATAAAATGGGTTTCTTGTTTCATTGCATTGTTGATTGTTGTAAAATGTTATGTTCCTAAATAATTAATATGTGGATGATTTACATTGTTACAAATAACAGAGATTTAGTTGGTTGAAGAACACAATAATTCAATCATTATATCGAAATGCAATAACATAAATATAAAAAAATATTATTATAAAAAAATATTTGATTTTGAAATAATTAATTGAAAATTTGTAAAAAATAATGAATTAAAATATATACATATCAGTGCATTGTATCCTTTTGAATTTGTTGGATAGTGCGCGTAATAATAGACATCGGTGTGTTTTGAGGAGTCATACACACCCGTACATATTAATTATAATAACGCACCAAAACATACTATTGAGAAAACGCATCGTTTCGTAAACGATATAACGTACAATAATATTTATCGTTTCAAAATTGTACGGTGCTCATTTTTAAATAATAACCGGGGCACTAAAAACAATTTTTGTACCAGTGTGTTAGGTTTATTATACGCACTGGAAATATAAATATTATTTACGCACTAGTGCCTTTACTAATCACAAAATCATCGAGACGCATGCTATATTAAATGCACCCAGACTCGAGATAATATGATCGCACCAGGGCTATCTATAATTTAATCGCATCGGGACGGACTAATCCTAAAGCACACCAGTGCTAACTATAACTTAATTGTGTCGGATCAGACAAATAATAAAGTGCACAGGTGCATCATAAGAAAACAACGTTGAGCCAGTGCATAGTAATTGTAAGAGTATCGATGCTTTGCATACGACGAAAAAGGCAAAATCGTTGCACAATAGTTATAAACACACTGGAGCATTTTTTATTATATTAAGATCTAAGGTGTTTTCATTATATTAATGTATCGGTGTGTCTTAATATATTAACGTACTGGTGCAAGTTTATCAATACCACACCAGCGTGATTGGACAAGAAAAGCACTAAAAAAAAATCTTCGTTGTAACTTCTGCCCACCTAAATTTTTTTAGTTATATGGAACATCTACTAAAACCTCTGTAGCCAACAAAGGAGGTTGTAGCCGAGGTTTTTTTGAAAATTTTGCCAAATTTTGTTACACTAAAAACCTCTGCTAAAAGGTGTTCTCCTTGTAGTGTATATACCTCTATTAATAGCATTTTCACCAACTTGTGGAATTACATTGTTGTAGGAGTTATGGCATTCAAGGGGGATAATATGTAATGTCTTTTCTATATGGCTCTTGCTCAAGATTAAGGAGAAATGTGAATCTTATGATACAATGTCTTCTCTTTGTGGCTCCTTGTTTAGATTAAGGGGGGTGTTGAAAAGAGAGGCAATCCTATATTGAATTGGGTATTTATACACGCACTCTCATTTTCAGCTATGACCAACCTTATATTGAGTTGGGTATTTATACGCACTCTCATTTGTGACTACAACTGGCCTTATATTGAGTTGAATATCCATACACCCAATTACATTTGTATGTTTGCGACAACTGACCTTATAGTTGAATATCAATACACCCACTCTCATTTGTAATCATCATTTTTCTTTGCGGCCCCTGTCTAGCTTAAGGGAGGATGTTGAAAATAGTGTAAGTTTCACCTTCAACAATGGTCAACCTTATATTGTAATCATTGTTGTCATATTAAAAGCTTCACTAAAGCCAACCTTATACACATAAGCTCATAATACCTCTTTGGTAAGTGTCCTACCTCTTTAGTTGTGTATCTATACACAACTCTCATTTGTAATATTACACATCATGTGATCATTCTTTCTTCTTAATAAAGTCTTTTGCCAAAGGGCACCCTCAAGTGTTGTGTTTTCTTTTGTTCATGGATTTCCTTTTCTTTCTAGAGCACCTACACTTTTCGATTATTTCCCTCTCTAGAGTTGCACCCCCCATGGTTATTTTTTCTTCAAGAGTCACTTGTCCTAGTGTTAGTTTATTCTCTTTATTACGGAACTAAGGTTTGTTGTTCGATTCCATTTGATCCTCTCTCTTGTGAATCTCAACAAACCTCACTTAAAAGGAAAGTTTTCAAAAATGGGAGATTTTTTTTTCTTGGTAGAAGGCAGTCGTAACAAAAAGTTTGAGACACTTCTAAAAGACCATGTCCACAACCCAAACCTTATGGGAGAAGAATTTAAACATGGGGACATTGCTTCTTAACCTTTAGCAACCTAAAGACTTAGGATTATGGAGTTTTTCCACTTGTTATGATTCCAATCTTTGGAAGACCAACCATTGCTAATATTACCTATTGTATTTGGGCCATTTGAGTGGGCTTTGTTGAATTCTCTCTCCTTTTTGGGCCTCCCAATGATTTTGGTAGAAAATTATTTTACTTTGTTTGTTTTGTAAATCTATAATTAGAAAATTTGTGTTTCAAAATGCCACAAATGAGATCCTCACAAAAAAAGCTTTTAGACCAAGACCTTACCTACTTGAACGTAGTCATAGTTTATTAGAATTTTCTCTTTTTCAACAAAAATGATAAATCAGGCATTCAAAACTATATTTGACGAGAAAATATGTTTATAATTAAATGCAGTGCACAAAACAAAATGAAAATGTATGTAATATTTGCTTATTTTTATTTAGAACATCATTTTGATTTCTAATATTAAGAAATAAGAAAACATATTGCTTCTAATTTTTTAAAGGTTTTGGATTAATATGATTTGATGTTATTAGGAGAAAGAAAGGATTTTTAACACTAGTATTGTTTTATCTAATTTATAAGTTCTATTACAATATATTGATGTCATGCAAAGAAGGAAGAGATTGTGTTTTGTAATTTATATGAAAGTTTTGATGATTATTTAGATTTGGAAAATAAAAAAAATGGTTGTTATTTTAAGGTTTGAATTTGTTCTCCCAAGAAAGGAGAATATATCAATTTTTGTAAAAGGTCACTTACGATAAATAAAGCTTAAGAATAGATTATTACAGTGATTGGTATAATTAGATATAAGGGGTTTTCAAATATGGATTGTGGTGGAGTGAGATTCTAGAATTTTAATTACTGCAATGGAAAGAAATAAAGATACCAGATTGAATAACTAGACCTTGAAAACCTTAGTTAATAAAGTCATGATTCTAGATTGGATAACTAGAACTTAAAAGCCTTAATTAATAAAGCCATGAATTTGAGAAAAAAATTATGTAATAGAATTCAATCATATTAACTCGATGTTAAATAAGAGAAGAGTCTATAAATGCTAGCAAATACAACATATCAAAGTGAGTAGAGTAATTACTAAAAGGATAAGGTAAAAAGATTGATAACAAAATCTAATTGAGATTCTTATTTGTTTTGAAATAATGATAGACCTCTTAACTTCTCTATCAAATTTATCATAGCTTCTAATAAACAATGGCATTCATTATAGGGGCACTTACATGAACAAATTATCATAGCTCCATTTTTAATAAATGGCTTTAAATCTAAGAGACAAGATTCATGGATTAGGGTCTACATGTCCCAAATCCTTGTGTCAGACACATGTATTCCTAGACACGTGAATCCTACATGTCCAAGACTCAAGATGCCAAAAAATTTCAAAAAGTTTTAAAAGTTTTGAAAAAATGTGCAAATGGGTCTCAATGTGTCAAGAAATGTGCCCCAACATGTCATAATATGTCCTAATGTATGTTTGGCGTATTTCTATTTTCTTAAAAAATTAAGTTTTATATATTTGTCTACCATACATTCGCTTGGGGGGTCTATGTGTCCCTATCAAACACTCAAATCCACGTGTCCCCGTGTCAGGTAACTTATCCTTAAATTAAATCTAAGGTTGGGGACCACCCACATAGCTCCCCTCGCAACTATTGAACCCCACTCAAGCTCCAACCCAAGTCCTATATATTCCCTCGACTTTGTGCTTCTTAAAACTAGCTCACATGGATTCACGAGCACATATGACTTGCATGTAAGACGCAAGTCATGTTGGACATGGCCCACACGTGGCAAGCACTCAAGCCCCATGTGTCTTAGTGTGTCCAGCACTCAAAACACCCAAAAAATTCAAAAAGTAATATAAAAAAAAACCAATGTGCAAAGAGATCTCAATGTATCAAAAAATGTGCCCCGTGTCAAACAATATGTCTCCGCATGGGTTTGATATGATTCTATTTTCTAAATGTTTGAAAAAATTTCCATCTTTATATATATATACCCTATGTTTTGATTTAGAGATCTATATGTTTGTGTTAATATTTGAATGCATGTATCTGTCTTAAATGACTTTATTTTTAAATTAATCTAAGATTGGGTCCCACCCCACATATTCCCTCACAACTATTGAACCCCACCCCACCCAATTTATGACCCCTCTCCTTTATATTTCCCAAACTATTTGCTTCTCAAAGCTAGCTCAATCTATATTGACCAATGGATTAGATATTAGTGTAATGTGATTGTCTTCTTGCACCATCACCTACACCATCACCTAATGATCTATGACAATAGCCATTGTCTTCCATAGGCAACCAAATAAAATAACATCGTTACTACATGGTTTGTTGAATAGAGAGAAGTCGCGCAAATATAAATATGATTCTTCATACATGTAAGAGGTAATGGCATATATGTTGCACACAAAAAGAGGAGTATCTTGCAGAAGTTATTTTCAACTTTTTAAATTTTATAAAATGGTTCTTCCTTTCTACCAATGACTTGTTGAAATAATGTAACTGCGAAGAGCATTCTTATTATTTTGTTA
>CBVK0101358471.1:0-14501 GCA_900067695.1 Picea abies | reverse complement strand
AACATCGTTTAGGGCCTCAAAACGACCTCGAAAGTTTGGGACCTGAAAAACTGCCAAAATGAAAATTGTATGTTGAGCCAATGGAAAAGGTGGGAGACCATCCAAGTCCACCTGGATCAGTCCTCCCCCCTTAGAAATCAATGGTCTCCATTTCATTGAGTACCCCCATTAAGTGGGGAAACTTTTGCTAAACTCGATGCTTGGTGAGCCACTTGCCTTGGTGCAGTAGCTACCCTACTTTGACAACTCGATAGAGTTGGATATTCTGTTGGTAGGTGGCCTTAGCCTATGTGTCCATGATCTAATCAGTGGTTGCTTGTTCCATGCAGTCAGGGTTGAGATCTATAGGTGTTAATTGCTCTACTACCTCCGATGTGTCCAATAGTAGTGGAAAATATGGCTGAAGGAGGTTCACATTGAATATTGGTTGTAAGCTAAGGAAGGGGGGAATACTTAGCTTAAAAGTGTCATTTCCCATGACCTTGGTGATGGTGAAAGGTCCATAGTGGTTGAAGCTTCTGATGGGGTCATGTCATGTGCTCTTTTTGCAAATGTAGCCAAACCTTGTCTCCCACTTGAAACTCGTGGGGAACCCAGTGTTGGTCATGGCATTGCTTGTACTTAGCATTAGATTTCTGCAAAATAACATGGACATGTTGATGGATGTGTTGAATTCGTTCAATGAATTTGGTGGCTTTCTCGACCTTATATTGAGCATGGGAAGATTCTGCATGTGTGGATGCAAGGGGAAGTGTTACATCAATGGGGCTCACTGGTTGAAAACCCAGGCCCACTTGAAAATGGTTGTGGCATGTCAAGCTACAAAGTGATCTATTGTATTTGTGTTAGACATAAGGAAGGCTCTCATCCCATGTGCTTTAATGCTTAGAGTTGTACATGTGCAAGATCATCCTATTGACGACTTATGTCTTCCCATCAATCTAAGGGTGTAAGCAGTGGATTCGGTGACCTTGGTGTCCAACGATGAACAGAGGCTTGAATAAAATGTGCTTGAGAATATGATGTCTTGGTTTAATATGATGGTCTGTGGTATTCCAAAGTGTACCCATACTCACTCAAAGAAGAGATTGGCGGTGGCCTCAGTTGTGATATTCTTCTTGCAGACAGTCAAAATGGCCATCTTAGAGAAGCAATCCACAACCATGAATAAACACTCATGGCCATGATTGGTGGAGGGGAGAACTAACTTGTAGTCCATCAAGATGGATTCCCATGGCCTGTCGGGAGTAGGTAGAGGAGTGTACGGTCCTTGGTTTTTAATGTTTGGCTTAGCAATGGAGCAAGAAGTGCAGGATTTGATATACTTAATAACATCATGTCAAAGCTTCAACCAATAGAAATAATTATGTATTACTACCATTTTCTTCTCCATGCTAAAGTGTCCTACCACCCAACTGTAGTGGGCTTCCCGAATCAGCTTTGCACGCTCGCTTGAAGGAAAGCAAAGATGACATGAATGGCATAGTAGTCCATCCTGAAGATGGAAGACAACAATGGTTGTGCCTATTCCTAACATCTGATAGGTCATAGCGAAGTCAGGATCGTTGTCATAGAGTTGGGACCACTCAGAGGTCTCATGCTAGTAAGACTCGAGCATTGTGGTTAGTGTTGCAATTGGAGGTCAACTGAGGTAGTCAGTGACATGATTGATGCTCCCTTTCTTATACTCAATGTTGAGGTGAAATTGTTGCAAGTATGTGGACCACTTTTGATGACAGATGTTAGTATTTAAAGTTGTCCTTGACTGCTAAGGGAAAGCTAGGGCACCATGGTTATTGCAATGATTTAAGTTTGTAGGTCTTTTTGGGTTTATAGGTTGTTTTATGGGTCAAGAAGTGGATGAATTAGGCAACATTAAATTATGGTTAAAAAGTCAGGTTTCCACCACATTCACTTAGTCAATGACAATCACTCTGATCATCCACCACATTCACTTAGTCAATGACAATCACTCTGATCAGATAGATAAGGATATTTAAACAGAAGAAAAATAAACTGCAAGCTTACAATCTGTTCACTTACCTAGAAGAATCTCGATCCCAAATATCATTCAGAAACAAGAGATAAATACTCAAACACAAATTCTGTAACAATTGAGCAAACAACAAAAACTTTACTAGTATTCAACATGAATAGAACAAATCAACTACTTCGCAAAAGATTCAAATGCATTCAAGTAAGAGAGAAGAAATTTAACACGAGAATGAGACAATCTAACCATCATATTGCTTTTTTCCATTGAGTGTAAATTGTAGCAGATTCCGGGTATACAATTTACTTCAATATGTCCTATAGCACCACCCAACTCGAACCCTTAACTCTGTCAACAAATTTCATATTTATACAAAGAATTGGTTTCCCTAGATCCTAAAATCTAGATATAGTTTTGATTTAGTATTGATATCTGGCTAACAGATAGGAATCGCATTCCATTTCATTTATTACATCACAACAAAAATTATAGACTTTAGGGAAAAGAATTGATCCTAAGGCTAGGTTATGATTTGAAAAGATATCCTTTGACCTGAAAAGTCGAATCTGTAGTAACTTCTCCAAGTAGATGTGCTAGAAAACCTAATCCTTGAACTTGTATATGCTGGCAAAAGAAAAAGATCCTTCAACTTCTTAAATTTTGTTATCATCTTATTAAGAGAAGGGTTCCAAAAACTTTCATTTATGAATCAAAATTGTCCACTTTGTACTAACATGACCTAGGTAAACTTTTCATTGTTGAGTAGAAGATTGTCCCTTGGACCTTTCATGTTGCATCTTGGTCTTGAGCACCACATTGCTCCAGTATGACTTGATATTCATTTTCCTAACCTTCTTGGACAATTCACGTTGCCCTTTGTTATTTTCTTTCAATTTTTGTACCTTGTCTTGCAGTTTGGCATTCCACAACTCAAGTGCTCATTTTTCTTGTTCTAACTCTTTCATGATTGCCTGCAATTCTTCAATATTTTACTTCCATGGTGTATCCCCTTGTTTCTACTATGCATTCACCATAGTCTTCCTCAGGTGCCGACTTGTTTAGATCAATTGAGAGTTTAGGCTTCTTGGGATTCTTTCCATATTTGTATTCCTTTAAGGGTGACTTTTTAATGGCCTCATTCTCTGCAGATCTGGAAAAGCTCTGAATTTCCTGTGTATAAAGCTCTGCTAGCTCATGCATTTATGAAGTGTAAGTAGGGTATTGTTATGTTTCACCTTCTAAATGAGAAGATTCAATATTTAGCATTGATTGTCGTTTCTTTTCCTTTCTGGTCTTCTTAGGAATCTTCTCTTTATCATCCTCATCTAAAATAATTAAATTATCTTTCTTGAGAGAAGGCTTAAACATAGCTTTTGAATTTAGCCTTAACTTGTTTGTAGGTCTGGTCCCGGGATTTCTTAGATAGTTTATAGGTTTCTTGCCTTTGTTTCCTTTACTCTGTTTCACTCTTGGGGGTTTTCTCAAAAGGTGCATCATCAATTTATGTTTTAGGATCATATTTCACTTCTTGCAATTGTTCTATCCTCTGCTTAGCCATTCTCCTTGTATATAATTTGTCAAAACTTGTAAGCTCATGTTTTGAAGTAGAAGATTCGGGCTCTAGCTTGATTTCTTCCTCTTGCTGTAATTCAAGTTTTTTTTTACTTGATCTGGTTCGTCTAACTACAGGGGAGACCTCTTGCAATTTTGTAGAGCTTCTTGAAGTATTTCCTTTCCTTGTTGAAGCTTTAGGTTTCTTTTGTTTTGGATCTTGTTTATTAAAACCTAAAGAGACCAGTAACTATTTCCAGGACACTCAAACCTCTCTCAATGCATGCGAGACCAGTATCTTGATCAAACCTTGATGAAATAAAATTTCATGAACAGTTCCAGGATTACTCTGCACCCTCTTGGCCATTTTGGTCAAGTTCTTCGACAAATAAAAGGAAAAACTCATCTTTGTATCTCCATTTAAATGCATAAAAAATCTCATATGGTAACAGTAAGCATAAGGATACCTTCTCTCACCGGTTATATACCTCTGGACCATTGTCAAAACACCTTGTCATTCCTCCTTTAGCCATTTATTCAAGATCCCTTGACTCTAGTTATGATCATGGTGTTCTCGGACCAAAAAATGTTTACATAAATTCGCAGGCAATTTACTCTTCTTCTACCATCTTTCACCCTGCACAGGTAAGTGACATGTTGCCTCTATTGAGTGCTCTGTAACATAAATTAGTACATCCCCCACCTGATTTTTAAAATCGTCAAATTTTTTTGCAAAAAACATCGAAACCTCCTCATGGTACCCCTGGAAATTGCAGCAGAATTCAAACCAACCTATATTAATGAATTCATGCATAATCTCAAGATATGCCTCCAACAATTCGCCCCCTATTGTTTCCAAACGACTAACCTGACTATCTTTCTTGGGCGCCAAACACCGACTTCAAATCCTTGTCGCACTACAAATGTTAGGGTTTCGAGAATCGAACTTTAGAAATCCTTACACAAACAATTGATATGGAGATGATTCTTCAGTTGCAAAATGTTGTTAGGCCACAATCTAGTTATTATAAATTAAATTATAATTTTGAATGCTTGAGATCGTGGCCTGAAACCCGAATTTGATGTATGTACCGGTAGGTACAAACTCGTATTCATTAGATCGTCATCATGAATCGAATCATCATTTTTTGAAAAGAGTTATCAATGTTGCACGATTATTTGCATGGTCTTCTAACAGCTAACACGATCTTCGGGACCCAAAACACGTTAAAAAATGATGATGAGTTTAGGCACTACAAGAATGGAAACATTCTTGTAGCGACTTTGTCTCTCCTTTAAACTTTGGAAAATTTAAAATTTGACTAGAATTCTGATGGGATAGACTCAAACCATGCAATTATTCGAATCAATCTTACTAGAAGCACTTGAAAATGAACTCAAGCAAAGCAAAAACACCCAAAAATTATAAAAGAGAAGTGTATAGGGAACTTGATACAAACAGGTGTATGGCGAAACAAGGTTTTTTGGAATTGAGAAGATAGGAACAATTTAAAGGAATAACATAGGCTCTTTCTAGGGGTAATTTTTTGTGATAAAACATTAAGAACCATGCAGACCAATGTCTTCCTTTTCCCACTCTATCAATTTTAATATCCACCCTTTTTTTGTTTCCAACTACTTTGATCCCTATTTTATTTCAAATAATTTATCCTGCATTCTGAAATATCAAAAGAAAAGTACTAACTGTAGACTAGTGTCTCCATTGGGCTTGGAGTCTTTATTTTATCTACTTAAACACACTAAAATAAAACAATATGTACAGGTGAATCAATACTGGGTCTTCGTGTGAAATAATGCTTCAAAAAACATCCATTTACTAGACCCCCAAATATTTCATTGTCATCCAAATTTTGTAAGACAAAGGTGTTGTTATTCAGAATTTTGGCTATTTTAAAAGGACCAAACCACGGATTGTCAAACTTAACATGTTTTGATTTCTCTTCCCTCCTGGCATCCTATCTCAGAACAAGGTCTCCTGTTTTAAAATCATCTTTTTTAGACTTTTTATCAAATACTGCCTTAACCTTGCTTTGATGAGCTTCAAACTTCTCATTTAGCATTTCTCTTTTCTGTTGAACTTCAATGATTTGAAAAATACTTCTTTGAATGTCTTTTGGTTCTTCCAACTCTTCTTGCAGGAATTTAAGTACAACTAAACCAAGTTGGGTTGGAAAGATATCATATGTTCCGTAGACAAGCTGGAAAGGAGAGGTTCCAATTGACTTTTTAGTGTTGATCTTGTCAGCCCATAAAGCAAACTTCAGCATGGAATCCCATGATCTTTTGTTTTCTGTCAACACCTTCTTAATAATTTTGACAAGACTTTTGTTTGAGGATTTCGTTAATCCATTACCCTATGGGTAATAAGGGGTAGAATGGGCCAACTTAATGTTATTTTTTCTGCAAAATTCAACCATAGAAATGGACTTGAACGCCCGAGCATTGTCTATAATCAATTTCCTAGGGCATTCAAACCTTGAGAAAATATTTCCTTCTAAAAAGATCACGATGACCTTATCTGTTGCATTTCTTGTATGGATAGCCTCAATCCATTTTGCAAAATAATCAATGGATGTGATTATCCACTTGTGTTGCCCAGAAGAAGGTGGATGAATTTCTCCAATGAAATCAAGGCCCCACTGCTAAAAAGGGCCATTTGCAATTATAGGTTTCAAAGGCAGAGAAAGCAACTTTTTTTTCCTCCAAACATCTGGCATTGTTCACATGCTATGACCTAGGAAACGACATCAGAAAATTTCATAGGCCAATAATATCCTCTCCTTAAGATTTTTAAAGTTGTGGCTTTCCAATGGTGATGTCCTCTACAAACTCCTTTGGGTAAATCAATCAACACCTTCTTTGTTTCTTCCTAATCAACAGATCTCAATAAAACTCCATTAGGCTCTTTCCAAAACATGACCTGATTAATTATGCGGTATTTGACAGATTTGAGTTTCAAGGATCTCACCTTAGACTTATCAAAATCAAGAGGAGGTTGAAGATTTTGCAAAAAGTGAACAATATATTTATACCAGGATGAAGAAAGATATTTGCCCATTACCTGTAAGCTCCTTCTTTCAACTTGTGAAGTTGAACCATTTGATTGATTAAAATTGCAATGCATCCCAAGAGATTTATAATTTGAGTCAGCAACCAACTTTGCAAGACCTTGTCCTTATATCAACTTAGTAGATTTTATGACCAAGTCATATTCCAAGAGTTTGGTTATCCATCTTCCCCTTTTCCCTTCACTATCTAGTTGTACAAGTATCTCTTTCACAACACTCCTAGGAACATAAGCAATTATATTAGAACTCAAAACATAAAACCTAAAGGATTTTAATGCCTTAACTAAGGCACAAGCATGTTTTTCCATTATGTCATACTTCATTTTTGCATCCCTAAGAGTCTTGTTGAAGAAAGAAATAGGTTACTCATACCCTTCATCAGTCCTCTGCAACAGAACAACAACAATGGTATCTTCATATGAAAATGAAAAAACCAGAAATTCTTTAGAGTAATCTAGACTAATAAGGACAGGAGATTCAATTAGAGCTTGCTTTATCTTTTGAAAGGAAGATTTTGCTTTTGGTGTCCATTTAATTTCTGCATCTTTTTTCAGAATATTGGTAACGAGTTTGATGATTTCAGCAAAATTGGGTATAAACCACCTTATAAAATTTATTCTCCCTATGAAGGACCGTGTAGCCTTTTGGTTTCTTGGAATGTCAATCTTCTAAATGGCCTCTACCCTCTTGGGATCTATCTTGATTCCTCTTGTAGACACAATATGGCCTAGGAGCTTGCCTTTGTGCATGGTAAAGTGAGGTTTCTTTGGGTTTAAAGATATGCCATACCTTCTGCACTTTTTAAATGTTTGTTTGAAGTGATGCAAGTGTTCATCATCATATTTCGAGAAAACAACAATGTCATCTAGATAGATGACCATGAATTTGTATTTTTCTTTCACAAACACAATGTCCATGGCCCTCTAAAAAGTGTCCCATGCGTTCATAAAACAAAAGGGCATCTTGTCATACGTGAAAATGCCCCAAGGAGCAGCGAAGGTAGTCTTCTTCTTGTCTTCTTCAAAAAATGATATCTGATTATATCTAGAGTATCCATCCAGCATGGAAATTCTTTGAGCACCCACTACTTTATGAAGAATATGATCCATCTTTGGTAATGAATAATTTTCCTTCAGTAAACACCTGTTCAAATTTCTAAAGTCCACACACAACCTTATTTCACCATTCTTTTTCCTAACGGGTATAGGATTGGCCACCCACTATGAGTATCTGAGAGGTACTATGATCTTCACATCAAGTAGTTTTTTTCACTTCTTTTTCAATAATGGGCAGCAACATAGGGTTGAACTGTCTCATTTTTTGTCTAAAAGGCGTAGAGCCTACTTTCAGAGGAATTTTATGCTGAATAATTTATGTGTCAAAAATCTTAAGGTCTTCATATGACCAAGCAAAAATATCAACAAATTCCTTCATAAGATTTACATACCTACTCCTTTTCTCTTCTGACAATGCTTTAGAGAGTTTTATAATCTTTAGATTGGTATTAGTCCCAATATCACAATCAACAACATCCTTTTATTGGCTTTGAATTAAAGACTTATGGAGACGTCATTGTTGTCAAAGAGCCTTTCAAGTGGTACCTAACCCTTTGGAATGTGTTTTGTCTTCAATTCTACAATCTTATGTCCTGCAGTTTTATCTTGAAGAGGGACATCAGTTTGAATTTATGCATCATCATCCTCATTTTCTTGATCATTAGAGATTGCAGAAAATTCATCAACAATTTCTAAAAACCTTTTCAATTCATGGTCATCATTGAAAACATGTCAATATTTGATGTTATCTGGGATAGAATGCCTATGCCTTACTTCAATTTCATATCTCAAATTCGAAAATATAGGATTCTTGAAATTACTAGTTGCCAAGGCCAAAGAATTTGCTTGTTGGTTTAGACTTCTCCGGACATAAGTTATATCAAAAGATAAAAATAAGTTTTCAACAAGATCCCATACCTCATTTTTTGTATTGCCTCAACCTTTGTTGCTTTGTCTGATACATATTCTTGATTTGGTGAATACTTAATCCTAAATCTCCAAAAACAACTATTTTATCAATTCCCATATTCGTTGCAGCTCTTAATCCCAACAATAAAGCCTCGTATTCTGCAATATTGTTGGTGGTATCAAATTTTAATTTATCTGACAGAGGTATGACTTCCTTGCCAGGAGAAATGAACACAACCCCAACACCAGATCCTTCTTTTGAACTAGAACCATCAAAGAACATCTTCCAAACTGCATGTTCCACACCCTTTACTTGGTTATCCGTGGATATGATTTCTAATGGTTTAGAAGCATCATCACTAATATGAAATATTGATGATCCAATTTCATCCTCAACTACATAAATGGGGTGATTTCCTGGATTTTCATGATCAGTTACAAGATAGGTTGTTTTGACTTCCCTGTACAACCTTCGATGTTCTCCTCCAAATATATGTATAGTAGCATATGTTATGTCCATATGTAAGAATCCTTCGATCTTCTTAGCCCAAAATCTGGATAACAACATGCCAAATTTCAGTGTTATATCAGCCACTACTACATCCATAACAACACGCTTCATAAGCAGTTGGGATAATGTAACACCCAGATCTTTGATAACTCCTAGACATTTGACCTTTTTAGAATCAAAAGAATAGACGACTTGGTAGGGTTTAGTAATATCAAGGCCTAATTCATCCATGACTACCTTAGGCATAAAATTGTGTGAGGCTCTAGATTCCATAAAGAAGTTGTGCACAATTTTCTCATGAATGTTCAGAGATATGTAAAATGGAGGTGAAGCATCAGATCTATATTCAATATGTGGTCCCACAATGATGGAAGGATTTTCATGTTCCAAGTTTATTGTATTTGAAGAAATGATAGGAGCAGGAGGCTGCAAGACTTTCAAGATTAATTTTTGAAAGACTCATTTTTCATCAGTTCCACCAAAGGTACAAGAATTTTAATCTTATTAATTTCATGTTCCAAATTAAAAGGAACTAGCGATTTTTCTATTTCCTTTACCTCTAGGGAAACAACCTTGATGGGATGTTGATGTTGATCTTATTTGTTCCCTGTATATTTGGTTGGACCCTTCTTGGTTGAGACATTAGCCTTTTTATTTTGATCTGCTGTATTTTCTTTTGGTCCACCTGATCTAGGCCTTAGATCATATTTCTTTTGAGGCTCATTCTAAAAAATTTCCTCTTCTTCACCATTGTCAAACTGACTTGATATCAGAGAATCTTCATACTCCTGTTGAGTTACATGGGTAGAAGGAAGTTCAATATCAGTTAAAAGGACTGTAGAATTTACATCGATATCATCACTTTCCTCTGTCTCTTCAACTGCATTATTCCGAAAAGGTGGTAAGATCCTTTGATTATCTTGATTCCTTCTCTCCCTCTGCATAACCTGAGTATCATTCTGTGGTCTTTTGAACTGATTGGGGTTTCTATTCCCACCATCTTGAACATGTCTATTTGGTTGCTTAGTCTCTAATTTCAGTCTAGAAATCTCTGATGTCAGAGTTTCTAACATCTTATCCATCTCATCAATCTTTGGATCAAATGTTGTTGAATAAGAGGAACATCGAACATCTTCTTTCTGCTTCTTTTTATCTCTGTCACATCTTGTTTTTAACCTTTTTGCTGCGAAAATATTTGATTCCACTTCAACGGTTGCCTCCTGCATCAAACTCAACGTAGCAGATCTTCTTTCTCTTAACAAAAGAGAAAATTCAACATCAAAGGCATTAGCAAGGTAATTTTTGCAGAAGTTTATGTGGGTTTGATTTCATCGAGAATTTTACTGGACATTTTATTAAATCTTCTGGTAAAATCTATAACAGACTCACCATTATTTCTTTTCAAAGCCCCAAATTCAGTAATATAATACAAGTAGTCCTTTTTTTCTCCCCATTGTTTCAGAAAAGTCATCTAATGCATCAATATGAGTAATAGAATTGGCAGGGAGACCTCTAAACCACTTCCTTACCTCCCCATCCAAACTCTATACAAAAAGTCTCATCCAAAAATATGTGTGTTCAACATTAAAATTGTCTACAAAGCTATAAAAATAAGCCAAATGTTCTTCAACAATGACCTCTCCCTCTCCATTAAATATAGGCATATATTTCATATAATCTCCAACTAGGAAAGCATATAAAACTTGAGGCAACAACAGGGGTGCATATCTAGCAGCAATGATAATATCCATCCTATTAGTAGCCATGGTGTGAACAACTGGAACACAATATTTAGGAGGAGAAGATGGTTGTGAAACTGGTTTTGAAACTTTGAGTGGAGAAGGTGGTTGTGATGTATGAGGAGAAGCTTAAGTATAAACCTTAGGAGGTGATGAAGGTTGAGAAAGTGTCTTTTGGGACTCTAAAAATCCTTCAATGGCCAGGATATTATTGAAAATTTGAATCTTAGGTTTAGCTCTCTCTGCTGAGGTAAGGATGAAGATAATATATGATCAATATCTTCTTTAGTATATGTAGGAAAAAAATTTAGGGCTTCAACTGTGAAGAGCATATCTTCATCTTTTGCTTTGATAAGTTCATAAAATGTTCTCCATTGTTCCACTATTAATTAATTTAAGGAAATTTTTGCAGGTAGAACTACTTCTGAAGGATGAATAACAAGTTTTTCTTCAATCATCGACACTAACCCTTCTTTAGGAGCAACAATGGGTTTTTTGGAAGCATAAAGTGTTTCTTCAGAAGAAGGACACTTACCTTTAGAAGATGAAGACCGGCCTTGGGTATCTTTTCATTTTCTCAATAATTTTAAGTATTTGATACTACTGGAGTTGGCCTAGGGTTTGGGTTGGCTCCCGTCACTTTCTTTCTTGAAGATAAAGATGATACAGTTGCTTTGGTAGGCTCAGAATTTGATCCCTTCAATTCTCTTTTAAGAGCTAGAACTTTTGTAATGGAGTCAGCAGGTGAAAAATATGTAGTCTACTTTAGCGTCTAACTCTTGTCCATCATCAAGAGCTAGTCCTTCTCAATGTCATTCTTCCTAGGGATAGATATATTCGTTCCTTAGTCCCCGAAAATGGTGCCAAAAGATGTTAGTCCTTAAATTTGTCCTTGACTACTAAGGGCAAGCCAGGGCACCTGAGTTATTGCAATGGTGTATGTTTGTAGTGTTTTGGGTTTATAGGTTGTTTTATGGGTCAATAAGTGGATGAATTAGGCAACATAAAATTCTGGTTACAAAGTCAGGTTTCCACCACATTCACTTAGTCAATGGAAATCGCTATGATCATCTAGATAATGATATTTAAACAGAAGAAAAAGAAACCTCGAGCTTACAATCTATTCACTTACATCGAAGAATCAAGATCCCAAATATCATTCAAAAACAAGAGATAAATAGGCAAACACAAATTATGTAACAATTGAGCAAACAACAAAATATTTACTAGTATTCAACATGAATAGAATAAATCAAATGCTTCGCAAAAGATTTGAATGCATTCAAGTAAGAGAAAAGAAATTTAACACAAGAATGAGACAATCTAACCATCATAATGCTTTTTCCATTGAGTGTAGAGTGTAGTAGATTCCAGGTATACAATTCAAGTCAATATGTCCTATAGCACCACCAAACTCAAACCCTTAACTCTGTCAACAAATTTCCTCTTTATACATAGAGTTGGTTTCCCTAGATCCTAAAATCTAGATAAAGTCTTGATTTAATCATGATATATGGCTAACAGATAGGAATCACATTCCATTTCATTTATTACATCACAACAAAAATTATAGACTTTAGGGAAAATGCATGTTCCTAAGGCTAGGTTATGATTTTAAAAGATATCTTTTAACCTAAAAAGTTGAATTTGTAGTAATTGCTCCAAGTAGATGCGCTGGAAAACTTAATCCTCAAACTTGTATATGCTCGCAAAAGAAAAAGATCCTTCAACTTCTCAAAATTTCTTATCATCTTATCAAGAGAAGGGTTCAAAAAAATTGTCCATTGTGTACTGACATGGCCTAGGTAAACTTTTCATTGTTGAGTAGAAGACTGTCCCTTGGAAATTTCCTGCTGCATCTTGGTATTGAGCACCACATTGCTCCAGTATAACTTGATATTCATCTTCCTGACCTTCTTGGACAATTCACGTTTCCCTTTGTTCTTTGCTTTTAGTTTTTGGACCTTGTCTTGCAGTTTGACGTTCCACAACTCAAGTGCTTCTTTTTATTGTTCTAACTCTTTGATGACTACATGCAATTATTCAATCTTTTGCTTCCTTGGTGTATCCCATGTTTCTACTCTGCATTCACCGTAGTCTTCTTTAAGTGTGGCCCTGTTTAGATCAATTGAGAGTTTAGGCTCCCTTGGCTTATTTCTATATTTGTATTCCTTTGAGGGTGACTTTTTAACGACCTCATTCTTTGCAAATTTGGACAAGCTCTAAATTTCCTATGTATAAAGCTTTGGTAGCTCATGTATTTTTGAAGTGTAAGTAGGATCTTGTTCAATTTCACCTTCTGAATGAGAAGATTCAATATTTAGCATTGGTTTTCGTTTCGGGTCTTCTTAGGAATCTTCTCTTTATCATCCTCATCTAAATAATTAAATTATATTTCTTGAGAGAGGGATTAAACATAGCTTTCGAATTTAACCTTAACTTGTTTGAAGGTCTGGTCCTGGGCCTACTGAGATAGTTTACATGTTGCTTGCCTTTGTTTCCTTTACTCTGTTTCACTTGCGGGGGTTTCTCAACAGATGCATCATCAATTTTCATTACAAGATCAAATTTCACTTCTTGCAACTATTCTATCCTTTTCTTAGCCATTATCCTTGTATATACCCTGTCAAAACCTATAAGCTCATGTTTTGAAGCCGAGGATTCAGGCTCCATCTTGATTTCTTCCTCTTCTTGTAATTCAAGTTTCCTTTTACTTGATTTGGTTCATCTAGCTACATGGGACACCTCCTACAATTTTGCAGAGCTTCTTGAAGTATTTCCTTTCCTTGTTGAAGCTTTAGGTTTCTTTTGTTTTGGATCTTGTTCATCAAACCCTAAAGAGGCCAGTAAATGTTTCCATGGCACTCAAACCTCTCTCAATGCATACAAGACCAACATCTTGATCAAACCTTGATGAAATAAACTTTTATGATCAGTTACGGGATTACTTTGCACCCTCTTGGCCATTTTGGTCAATCTCTTCAACAAATAAAAGGGAAAACTCATCTCTGCATCTCCATTTAAATGCATAAAAAATCTCATATGTTAACAATAAGCATAATAATACCTTCCCTCACCGGTTATATGCATATGGACCATTTTCCAAACTCCTTTCCATTCCTCCTTTAGCCATTTACTCGAGATCCCTTAACTCCAGTAAGGATCATGGCATTCTAGCACCAAAGATTGTTTGCATAAATCTGCAGACAATTTACTCTTCTTCCACCATATTTAACCTTGCATAGGTAAGTGACATGTTGCCCCTATCGAGTGCTCTATAATATAAATTACTACATCCCCCACTTGAGTTTGAAAACTGTCAATTGTTTTCGGAAACAACATCGAAACCTCCTCATGCTATGCTTGGAAATTGTAGTAGAATTCAAACCAACCTGTATTAATGAATTTCTGAATAATCTCAGGACATGCCTCCAACAATTCACCCCTATTGGTTCTAAATGACTGACATGACCACCTTTCTTGGGCGCCATTACACTGACTACAAATCCTTGTCGCACTACAAATGCTAGGGTTTCAAGAATTGAGCTTTAGAAATCCTTGCACATATAATTGATATGGAGATGCTTCTTTGGTTGCAAAATGTTGTTAGGCCACAATCTAGTTATTATAAATTAAATTATAATTTTGAATGCT
>CBVK0101358470.1:0-12342 GCA_900067695.1 Picea abies | reverse complement strand
GGATCTAGGGAGATCAGTTAGTGTCTGCACCTACCGATTAGTCTGATAACAATGGCCACCAATTACTTCAGGAATTCAACTATTATGATTATGCTATCCTTCCACTATATTTTGATCAATGGTTGAGAGTACACCCGAAATCAGATCGATGGTCAAGATCTCGTTCAGGTCTCCGGACTTCGTAGATTTCAAATATCAACCCCTTCTTTCCTATGTACGTCAATATTCTAAAGTTGTCAAACCACTGATGCATTTCCCTTTCAGATCAACGGTCAAGATCTCCTTTGGGTCTCCGGTCTTTAGAGATTTCAAATCTCAACCCCTTATTTCCTCCAGAGTGATCACCTGCTGAGTAATTCATACGTGGTGGAGACTGCTTGTTGTCGGTTAATACTTCCACTTACACTATCCTTCCATTGTAGTAGATAGATGGTTGTGAATTCTCTCGAAGTGATCTTCCGATCGAAAATCTCATGTCCACTTCAAGACGTCAACATTTCAGGACATTAGGACTTTGGGCAAGTGCTGGTGGTAGAAATCCTGAAGTAAAACTCCCGTAGTGACATAACTTGCTTATGTCACTTGATGACGTTTCACGAGCTAAGAAACTACTGCGTGTCACTCAGATTCATGATTTGCACATACCTGAAATGCCAATTCAACTTGACACTTGTCATTCTCTCACTGTGCCACGTGTCCTTACTGATGTGGATTGCTAACGTGGTCTATCATAGTTTCTTGCTGGTGTGGTTTGTCGATGTAGATCTCTCAATGTGACACATATTCATCTCCTTGATCTAATGGTCATAATAGTATCTGAAGAGTATCTCAGATCGACGGATGAGAGTGAATTCGGGACTTTTGACATTTCTTGGTGTTGAAACTCTCGAAGTAATTCTCCTGCAGTGACATAACTTTCTTACGTCACTTGTTGACATGGCACGAGCCAATTTCCTCTTGACTTGACACTTGTCATCATCTGATTATGCCATGTGTACTTGTTGACGTGGTCTTCTGACCTGGTATGCCACATGTCCTTTTAGACGTGGTATGCTGACGTGGTCTACCACATGTCCTTGTGGATGAGGTCTACTACTTGTCCTTTCTAACGTGGTCTGTTGACCAACATCCCTGATTCAATAGTCATCGTATGTACTCCAAATCAGATGGTCCTTATTCATTTCGGATTTCCAGGCTTCGGGTATTTCGAATCTCAAACTTAATTCTTGAAGTGATATTTCTTCGGAGCATAACCTCCTCAAAACTTTAGACCCAAACTAAACATTGTTCGTCGATCATGTTCTTAGATCGATAGCTCGATCTATCTACAGTGCTTCTCTTTTGGTTTATCCTATCCTTCCACTCGAGAATGATCCGACGATTGATGAGAATTTGGGTTTGATATGATGGCTGATGGGTATTTGGATAATCGAACTCTCAACCCTTTTACCTTGCTTAACCTATCCTTCCACTTTAAAATGATCCAATGAATGACAAGAATTTGTGTTTGATTCGACAAATGACGGGTATTTGGCTATTCGAGAACTCATCATTTCTTCTTATCTTGTCCTTCCACTCAAAAGTGATCCAACGGTCGATGTGGACTCTTTGAAGAAGATTAATGGTCGACGATGATTGCAGAACCAAAACTTGCGAGTGATTTAACTCGACACCCAAACTCCACAATTTGAAGTTCTGTGTTGTTGGTGAGTCAACCATAATCGTCGATATTTGAATCTATAAGTTCAAACAGTCCTAACTAATTGCGAGATTGGAAATAGCACAATATTTAATTCTCCTTTCGATCTCTGCAATCTATCCCTATCATTGATCTAGTGATTGCACATTCGATGGCCACAACTCAATGTGACTTAATATGATCATTTGTTGGATCAATCACAGTCGTCGATATTCGATTCTATGAGATTTGGCAATATAGACCAATTGTGTGATTGGAAATAGCATGATGTTTAATTCTCCTTTCGATCTCTGCAATCTATCCCTATCGTTGATATGGCTTGCATATTCGATGGTCATGATCCTCCAACATTACTCAAGCCCATGGTCACTCATATGAATGACGTGTGTTATATGAGACGATCAACACCATCAACTTCTTGATCAGACGATTGTTGAGGCTTCTCACCTTTTCCTGTGCATTGGTCGACTTCTCAATATTTCCATCGATCTCGATGACACTTCTGCAATGCACTCTTTGTTAAGAACCAAATATTGAATACAAAATCACCACAATAGATATACAAGAACAATATGCAAAATATCCTTTATTACTATCAAACCCTTGAGGTAGGGTAGCACCATACAATTGATCCTATTATGGAAGGGATCCTCTCCTGTTCACTTGCCTCTTCAAGGGGGAAACCTCCTAATGAGCTACTGTTCCAAATACAATACTTCTTCTTGACTTCCATTACATTACTTTAACCCCTTTATATAGTGCTACCGACCACCTAAGAACATTCTAGAGGAGGAACCTTCTAGAATTGGAGCCTTATCATAAATCCTCTTACATTTATTACACTCACACTAATATATCTAAATACCATGGTGGACCATATTTAATAATATAGTGGACCTAGTCCACCTTACATTGAATGGTCTCCACTATTACCACTATGGGCCCTCTGCCCCCCCATTTACTCTCTAGCTACACTACAAGCCACCAATGACTGCTTCGAGTGACATTCATCGGTGTTGTGCTAGGGGATTTTATGGAATTCATACCACTTCCCAATGTCTTTCTTTGTCTTCCCATTTCCTTTCTTCGTTTGCGGCTTAGAGTGGTTGTCCTATGGTTGTCCATCCTTATTTTGTCCTTTGTTCTGTGTGTTGGGGATGCCTTTGCCTGACTTCTGTTGTGATGCATTCGCAGATCCAAACTCCCACTTGTTCCTCTGCTTAATTTTTTTCTCGGTTTTGACAACATATCGATAAGAAACTCTCAATGATGAGATGTCCATAAACTCCATTTTTGTTTGGATTTACTTATATAGGGCCCCATGGTATTTTAGAACTAGATGTCGCTCGAAGTCTTCGAATCCCAGTTTGGTGTGTAAGGCATGGAAGGTATTTGTGAACTCTGGCACCATTTGGTCCCTCTATTGACACAATGTGGTCCATCTCATGTATTGGTCATCGTAGTTTCCAACAGGGTAATATTGTAGAATTGTGGTGAAACCTGCACAAAGAATCTAGCTAACAACAATTCGTACAAAGCTTGCAAATTGAGAGGAGAGAAGAGATGAGATAAAAGAATAAATAGAATTGTATTCACTGAATGAAAGAAAGATTAAAACACACATGATATACTCCACATGGTTAAGTGAAGTCACCATATTAGTGATCTAGAGAGATCTATACACTCACTAACATAAACTAAAGTAATCTCCACTTGGTCCTAGTTAATTGTTCCATGCAATCATTAGTTAACTGAGTCACACATGTGGAAGTGAGAGAAACACATGCAACTATTGGTGACAAAACCGAGGTTTCCATGCATGAGTGACTTCCATTAGTATGATTGAGTGTAACTAAGTGTAACTGACTCTGAACTGAAGAGGAGTGCCCTATTTTGTAGAGAGAATATTATCATCTAAGGAGGCATTCTCAACATTGGACTATCAACCTTAGGAAAATAATTACCTAGGTGAGTGTGTAATATCTCTAACACTCCCTGAACACTACTAGGGTGTACATAATGAATGGGTCCTGACAACCAAGGCCATGTTAGGTACCCATTGTACAATGCATCTAAGAACGAAACACTTAAAAAATAGAGGAAGGAGTGAAGCCCAACCCCTTAAAATACAATGCATCAAAAAAGAAGGAAGAAAAGGCAGTTGCTAAGCAATTATGTCCTTCACTCCAAGACGATCGCACAAAAGGTGGAACTTATTCTCAGTAAATGTCTTGGTGAAGATGTATGTAGTCTATTCGATGAATGGACAATACTACAAATTGATGATACTGTCATGTACCAGCTCTTTGATGTAGTGCATATGGATATCGATGTGTTTGGTCCACTGTCGTTGCATTAGGTCTCTGCAAAACTTGAGAGTACTCTGAGTCTCACACCAAATGACAGTCAAATAATGAAACTGGATGCCAAGCTCAGTGAGGAAGTTCTGAAGCCAAAGTGCATGAATAGTAACATTGACCACTCCTCTGTTGGCAATAGAGAAAAATTGGATTTCCTTTTGCTCGACCAATAGATGGGACAGGATCCCAAAATAAGCACGTACATGATTTCCTTTTGCTCTACTAATGGATGGGACCGGAACCTAAACTAAGCATGTACGTGGATGTGGACTTGTGATCTGTGCTATCACCAGTCTAATCAAAATCAATGAATCCCTTGAGATATAATGCACAACCTGTTGCTTAGTGGATATCATAAGCTGTGGTGCCCTGAACATATCTAAGGATGTGTTTGGCAGCCTTCCAGTGTAGCTCATGTGGCTCCTGCATGTACTTGGAAATTTCCCCTACTGCATATGAGAGATTTGGTCGGGTGTGGGTGAGATATAGAAGGATCCCCATAAATTGTCGATACAATGTGTTGTCCACCACTAGTGTATCCCCGCCATCCTCAAGATGTACCCTAGACATAAAGGGTGTGGTTGTCGACTTGCAGTCGATCATGTGGAATCTAACCAAGAGATACTTGACATACTTAGTCTGAAATAACTTGATGTGTGAAGCATCTTGATTGATCTTGAGACCAAGGAAATAATGTTGTGGACCCATGTCCATCATAGAGAACCTGTCATGTAGTATGTCTTTAACCGTGACAATGGTTGAGGCCGAACTGCCTGTGATCAAGAGGTCATCAACATAGGAACTAAGATTAGTAAGGAGTTTGAGGTCCTCAACATGTAGACATTCATATATGATTTGCATTTGATAAAGTGTTGAGAGAGCAGGTAAGCAACCATCTTCACATCCCATGCTCTAGGTGCCTGCTTGAGGCCTTAGAGGGACTTCTTCAGTCAACATACTAAGGATGAGTTATGAATGAACCCTTATGGTTGCTCCATTTAAATTTCCTTTGAAAGATACCCATGAAGAAAAACATTCTTTACATCCATAAGTGAACTTCCCACCCCCTGGCTGCCACAATGGCAAGGGCCAATCAGTTGGAGTCCATGTTTGCTACATAAGCAAAGGTCTCATCATAGTTGATCCCATGAATATACTGAAAGCCTTTGGAAACTAGTGTTTCCTTACACCTTCTCACCTATACATCTATTTCCTTGTTGGTCCTGTAGACCCATCTGCATCTGACAAGATTTCTGTAAGAAGGAAGCATAACCAAATCCCAAGTTTGGTTCTCGAGGAGAGAGTTATACTCCTCTTGCATGGTGGCTTCCCACAAGGGATTCCCTACAACCTTTACATAGGTTTGCGAGTTCGAAGCTAGAGCCATATAGTAATGCATTGACATCACTAGCTCGTTAGATGTGAGTGCATGAGGAGGATCCTCAAACTAATACCTCATCCTCCTCTGATCTGTTGGATCCCTCGCAAGGTCTCTTGTTTTCTGTAGGGTGGTATGTGCCCACTTGGGCATTTGTGGTGGCTCAAGATATGCATGCTCATCATCTTTCGAATCAAATTCATATCTCATATCTGAACCATGATCTGAGTGAGTAGACTCATCATCGTTGATGTCTAGTGCAGGCAGTGGTATAGATATCTCTACATGTGGCTCCAATGGTGCATGCAAGGGAGTTTCCTCAAACCAAACATTGTGCTCACTGATGGGCTTGTCGGTAGAGGGATCAAGTAATATGTAACCCTTCACATCATCTATATATCCCACAAATACACATGCGATACTCTGTGGATCTAATGCTTCCCTGTTTTCAGAGGGTACGCAAGCCCATGCATGTGATCCAAATATTCAAAAGTGGGTGACTTATGGTTTGTTGTCGCTCCATGCCTCAAATGGAGTCTTGTCCTTGACATATATGCGAGGAGGTTTGTTCTAAATGTGGTTGGAACAATTAAGTGCCTCGACCCAAAGCTTGTGTGGTAGAGATATTGCATGTAAAATGCAAGTGGCCATCTCCTTAAGGGATCTATTCTTCTTCTTGGCTACCCCGTTATGTTTTGAAGTGTAAGGTACTATGTGTTGCAGTTGTATACCTTCCTCTTAACAATGATGTTGGAAATATCGGTTTACATATTCCCCTCATTGTTTATGCAGAGTATTTTGATCTTTCTTCCAGACTAAGTCTCTACATGTGTTTTGAAGTCTTTGAGATGCTCAAAAACCTTGAACTTTTACCTGAGAAAATACACCCAAGTGTATCATGAGAAATCATCAATAAATGTAAGTATGTACCTTGCTTTTTTGATGGATGGATGAGGAAAAGGTCCCATCAAATTACTATGGATGAGCTCTAAAGGAGAGGAGGCCCTCTAGGCCTTCCGTTTCTCAAACTTATCCCGGAGATGTTTGCCAAGAAAACATCCTTGACAAAATCATTTGGAAAAATGTATGCCAGGAAAGTCGATAACCATATCCTATTTGCATAGTTGTTGCATGTATTTGAAGTTCATGATGGTCAAATCATATTTAGCAATGAATTTACTGAAATAATACAAATGAGATTGGTGGTTTACCTCACCAACAAAAATCATGGATTTATCATGAATACCAGCTATGATTATGAAATTAGGTATGAACTCCATGCTTTTTCTTGTACCATAATGTGTTATATGATAAATGGAGAGTAGATTCACAGAGAGTGTTTGGATCATGCAAGACATTTTCGAAACTTCCATGTGGGAGTTCTACTCTCCCTTGGCCAATGACCTCAATTGGGGTATCATCTCCCATGAGGATGGGAGGACCCATGCATGTAGAAATAGAATACAAAACATTCTTTGTTGTTTCCATATGGTGGGATGCGCCTGAATCTAAGATTGATGCATCAAGAAAAGAGTTAATGAAAATAAATGCATGAGTTACCTCATTTGGATTGATCTTTAGGCTTCTTCTTGGCAGCTTTGTGAATGTGATCCCCAAGGTTGTTCTTTTGAAGAATCTGCGCCATATGATCAATCTACTTCTTCATGCACGAGGGATCAGGATGATAACCGTGCTTCCAATAACCACATTTGGTCTTCCCTTTCTTTCCTTTTCCACCTTTTGAGTCTGAGGAATCACCGAAGGGTTTGGAGTACCCTTCCTTATTTGGCTCTACATGCACCTTTCCATTGCCTTTTTGCTTGGACTTCGAATTGGAAGTGTTGTTGCTTTCACGCACAACAAGTGCATGCACATTGGGTCTTTTGATTGTCCCCATTTTGATGAGCTTGCTCATATGTGAGGGCTTCAATAAATTGATCCAATGTCGGCATTTTCCAAGCTGCTCCTAAAGTGAATTTGTTTATATGAAATGATGAGATGAAAACAACATAATTTGAACCAAGTTTTGCTAAGATAGAAAGTATTAACAGATTGTGTTGAGTACATTTGTTTATTCCACATCCCTTTGGATTTAGGAGGAGGGAATTGAACTTCATAAATAAGTCCTGGATGTTTTTAAAATTCCTCAGATCTAACAAATTTAGCTCGACCTCGAGCATATGGCCTCTTATTTCGTCCTATTTTCCAAAGAGATCCTCCAACTTTGTCCAAATGTCATCTAGTGTGGTACAAGCTTGGATGTGAAACAAAAGCTCAGGGGACATAGACACATAGAGGAGGCATAAGCCTCATCCATGTGATTGAGATACATGTTCTTCTCGATAATAGAGGTTGGCTCAACCTCTACAGCCATGGTAATCTGGTACAAGCCTTTGCATGTGAGTTGATGCATAATTTTTAGCTTCCACTCAAAGTAGTTATGAGGCGTGAGAAGTATTGTCGGTAAATAATCCATCTTTTGTGACTGCAACTCCCTTTTGGACCAACAAATACGATACTAGTGTGCCTTGCTCCTAGCAACATGTGGGCTCTAATACCATGTAGAATTGTGGTGAAACATGCATAGACAATCTAGCTAACAACAATTCATACAAATCTTTCAAATTGAGAGAAGGAGAGAAGAGATGAGACAAAATAATCAATAAAATTGTATTCACTAAATGAGAGAATGATTAGAATACACATGATATACTCTACATGGCTAAGTGAAGTCTCCATAGTAGTGATCTAGAGAGATCTAGTTACTCATTGACATAAACTAAAGTAATCTTCCACTTGGTCCTAGTTAGTTGATCCACACAATCATCAATTCATTGAGTCACACGTGCAGAAGTGAGAGAAACACATGCAACTATTGGTGATCAAACTGAAGCTTCCATTCATGAGTGACTTCCACTAGTGTAACTAAGTGTAATTGACTCTGAAATGAAGAGGAGTGCCATATTTTGTAGAGGAATATTCTCTAGAGAGAATATTCTCATCTAAGGAAGTGTTCTCAACATCAGACTATCAACCTTAGGAAAATAATTACCTAGGTGAGTGTGTAATATCTCCAAATATTATTGTTCCTTGATGACATCCATAAAAGACTCGCAAGTGGGCTCGTCCCTAGACGTTCCAGACTCCTTTGTGGAGTTCTGCTCGTATTAAGTCTCCCACCAATATTTGACATGGGGGACTGCCTTAAGGAGCGCAAAGGTGATATTTTCCCTATTGGAAAAAATGTGGACAAAGAAATAACCTTCTAGTAGATTTAACCACTTTTCCAAAGCATCTGCATCTATATGACCTTTTCTAGTAGATTTAACCACTTTTCCAAAGCATCTGCATCTATATGACCTTCAAATATGGGAATATAAAAATTAACTTGTACCTTGATGGGGGCGACGCCTCGAAAGTGGTCGCTTGACGAAGATGCATCTGTTGTTGTCAACAACCACTGAAGGATTTCAAAAATTGATCCATCATCTGGTTCCTCTGTTTCACGAGGAATTTCGCAAGCAACAACTTAATTGGATATCATGCTTCCTCGTCTCTCAGTTCTTCCGCCATGGGAGCTTGCACGGGCTGGAAAGAGTGGTTTTTCTCAAGACCCAAATCTCTATACCCTAACCTTGTTGGGGACATGCACTGAGAAATGACAAAGAGAAGACTACTCTGATACCACTGATCCAAATTATGTTGAGAATGAAATGAAGGCCGATATATAACAAGGAAATACACATAGATATTGCAAGAGACACAGAGATATAATAACACTCAATTTATATTAAATACTTAAATATGCAGAGATTGTAAAAGAAATACAAAGTGAAATGAACACGCTAGAATGGTGGTATCTTACATCTGAGAAGAGATGGGATGGCTACGCGCATTCACAAGAAGATGATTACAATGAGGCTCCAAAGGCCTTTTTAACATAAAACATAAATGATAAAACCCTAAACATCCAAAAAAGGCCTTTTTAACATAAAACATAAATGATAAAACCCTAAACATCCAAAAACCCTAACCCCTAAAGATGAAATGCTAAAAGGTTTATTGGCCCCGATGGGGGTAGTTGATACATCAAGTTCCCTATGGCATAACGTTTGCATACAATCTCTGTTTGGGGCACTCGATACTGTGTCAGAAAGGTCTAGAAGAGGAGTACACATTATGAATGTCCCAATATAAGCTTCTAGCATCTATTGGGTGCTGCCATGTCAAACAAATGTCGTTCAGGGCCTCAAAATGGCCTTGGAAGTTTGGGACTTGAAAAAACTGCCAAAATGGAAATTGTATGTTGAGCTAGTGGAATAGTTGTGAAGCCACTGATGTCCACCTAGATCAATGATCCATTACGTGAACCTTTGAAGTGCCTTGTAAGTATGAAGTGAATAACAAGGATTTTTTTCCCATAAATTGCCTCAAATGGGGTCATTTTGGTAGCTCCATGATAAGAGGTATTGCACCACCATTATGCAAGTGGAAACCATTGTACCCATTGGTGCAACTTTTCAGAGGTGAAGCATCATAAACATGTTTCAAGGAACTTGTTGACTATTTTAGGTTGACCATTTGTTTTGGGGTGATAGGTTGTGCTCATATTTAACAAGGTACCCTAAAGATTAAATAGTTCATGGTGAAATTTTCTAGTAAAATAGCGAAACAAATAGCCAGAGGTGGAATTCCGATCATTATTGTCCCCTGCCTAGTCGAAGTCGGTGAAGCCAATTAACAAGTCTCAACTTTGACAATATTTGATGCCAAAATGAGAGGTACCCTTGAGATAATAAGCAATTATTTGGAAAACTTTACAGTGAATTTCTCAGGATATTTCATAAATCAGGAATGTCACACACCCGACCCCCTAAGTAGCCTTCTTAAGGGATGGGGGTATAAATTTTCCGCTTTCCTACAACTCCTTGAATTCCTCAGATGAGGACACCATCGCCTTGTGCTCACTGAGAGATTTCTAGTGACTATGATCTTGTCCAAAACCAAGTTTTGGTTTGAGAGTTATGGCGTTCTGACATTTTCAGGACGTTTATGGCCAATGGCCATCCCCTTCACCATGTGGCTTAATCTATTTTATACTGTCCAACCCAGCACTTCCGTGGCCCAGGTCATTGTGCTATGGCAATGACGTGCCCCCTAGAGGTGTGGTTACAAGGAATGGTCCCTGAGCCTTCAGCCCTTCGTCATTCTTGTACATGTCTGGAAACATCCCCGGAGACCCAAAGTTTCATATTCTCTTTCCTCTTCAGAATATATGGTGGATCTCAATCCAACCTTCAATCTAACGATTAAGATTCAACTGCACCTAACACATAGTTTAGACATGACAAAAAGGGTCCTACACTTAATTTGCGACCAATCCCACGACGCCACCTGGAATTGTCTAGGCAAGCCACCCATGGTGTACGTGGGCCTGTCCAATCGGAGTTGGACACTACAACAAGGGAACCTCAATGCTTTGGTGTCTAACACATCCTCCTATATCCTCAAATCTCACGAAGTCTTGGAGTTCCGAAGTTTCGGAATTCCTCGTAACGTATTTTGACCTTCAGCCTTCGGGATATTCTTACCCCTTCTATCTTATGTTTCCCAGAGCAAGACTTCATCGAAGTGTTTATGTTGTCCTTCCATTAGTAGATCGAACGGTTGAGAAAGGATCCCAATGGACCCTCAGATAAATGTCTGACATCGCTTTTGAATTCTTCTCCATGATCTAACGGTTGGTGGGATTTCATTGCTCCAAGATTTCACGATGTCGCATCCCTTACATTCCTTAACCCAATAATTCCCTAAAGGGTTACCTATCAGAGAGGTGATAAAGCAGGGATGATTGTTTGTTGTCAGTTGATGGTACTGCTTACTCTATCCTTCCACTATACTCGATCTAACAGTCAAGGAGGGTCCCAAAGGATCCTTAGATCTACGGCCCACATTACTTCGTGACTTCAAAATTCAGGGATTTCATTTGTTTAACACCTTTTTACTCTTGGAGTGGGTCAATGTCGAATGACCATAGGACTTGCTAATCCAAACAATGTCTAAGGTTGATTGATCAATATAACGGTTTTGATAACACCTGAAATGTAAATGGATGACTACGATAGCACAATCCTTTCTACAAAGGGTCTTCTCTATGCAATACCCTATTCCACTCGTTCACAAACAGATGTGGACAGGTATCCCTTCCATGACACCTTGGCAGCTAAGCTGGCATAATGCGTCATTATGACTCCACTCGTTCTATCTCTCTCAGGTACATTATAGTTGAAGGCATGGAACCAGGGGATGGATTTGGGTTAGGTTGAGTTATAATACTCGACCCTACGACTATAGATTATGTATGGAATTAATAGTCTGATAACGTTAAGCAACTTCTTCCTGCTAGGTTATTAACCTAGATTCCTCATGTCCTTATGCCTTTAAAAGGACCCTGCCTCCTCCAAACCAGAGAATCTCCTATATTTGATGGCCTCCTCTATCTTTCGACGTGCCATTGCCATAGTATTACATCCTTTACGGGGATCGTTAATTGTTTCCTATGGTTCTAATTTCCTTTCTCTTGGAAACACCACTGCATCGAATTACACATTTACCTTTATTTCTATACCTCTATTCCTTATGTACATAGAAAGTAGAGATATAGGTTTGATTTCTTTGTCTCATAATATTACAAGATAATTATATTCAACTGTGCAAGGCATGCACCAAACTTGTCGTCCTACAATCACTTGAATGCAAAAGTTTACAATTGAAAACAACCATTATTACAATTAATAATGCAATGCACATCTCTAACACAATCACATACTTCCAATCATGCATTTCAATTAAATTACACAAAATATGTGAAATACTTATATGTATTGTAAGTTAGAGCTACCAAA
>CBVK0101358466.1:0-37230 GCA_900067695.1 Picea abies | reverse complement strand
ACGACGCTCTTCCGATCTCACTACGAGAAAATATTGTTCTTTTTTGGGTTTAACGGATTTGCAGGCAAATTTCGTTGGAATCGGGAGTATTCATTCCTATGTCGAGTTCTTCACAGCGCCATAGATAAAATGGTGGAGATAACCCATTGGTCTGGAAGTGTTTCGAACGCTTGTCTTGCGTGGATCATTTTATTCTTTTAAGTAATTTATCATTTAATATTGTACTGGAGCCTGCCATTTAGGGTTGTAGTCAACAGAGTTTTTCTAGTCCTCATGCAGTAATTTTTATTGGGTTTCTCTTTGTTAATGTCCTTTATTTATTGAGGATCCTCGTATTGCATTAGTGCATGCAATGCAGGAATGATAACTTGGATGTGTGGGTGCCTGGGTGATGAAAACATTGAATCACAAACTGGATAATAAGCAGTGGGATACACTTTGTTTGGTGTCTTGGAATATTTTCCACGACTTCAAAATCTCCTCTTTCGTCTACTCTTCAGTTTTTTTGGGGATGGTGCTTCTGATGTAGCTCTGTGCTTGCACTTTTCCATTATGGAAATACTACACTGTATTGTAGCTGGTTTACAGCATGAATATTTGACATCAGGAATATTACAATAAACTGTAGCTGGCTTGCAATAGGAATATCCAAGATTAGAAATATTACAATGAACTGAAGCTGGCTTGCAATAGGAATATCCAAGATTAGAAATATTACAATGAACTGCAGGTGGCTTACCATAGGAATATCCAACATTTTTTATACTTGACAGCGCATAGGTAAGAAGCTGCAACCGGGGGTATCTGTTCTGCCAAATTCATCCAGGACTTTTAGCTGGTTCCATCTGCAAGGACTAGTCTGTTTATGCAGGGTGGTCACTTGTACATGGGACACAAACCCACAAAGGGTTAACATGTATCTCTGGATTTGAACCATGTTAGGGGTATTAAACACCCTCCGCTTTACTATTGAAACGAGACCCTACTGACAATTCAAAATTTTGTGCTTTTTATAATAAATATAACTCACTTTGTTGTTAAACTACATTAGCTATTTTCTTAACTGTCTCTAATGTTTTGAATGTAGCATTTTGGCCAACTCCTTCTAGGTCCAATGCAATTTGGTCCTCTTTCTTTGCAAACGTAATTGAAAATGTTTGTTCCTAATGTTGACATATTATTTATTTTGTGTCTAGCATCTTTTTCTTAGAAAATTGCTTTGCCAAAGTGTGGCTGCTACTTCTCATCTCATCGTCTGCGGTGAACCAAGTTGTATGCCATTCACAGTGATAACCTAGCGTACCATGGTGGGTACTGGGGTACCATGGTGGGCACTGTGTAGTATTAAACAATTAGAATCTCAACTCGCCTGGAAATTAAATGGGGAATTATCTTTTTGTCTTCATATATATCGAGGAGTACATTGTTACCTATTTCATGGTAAGTTCCCAAACATGCTATTAATACATCATGACAAGTAGTCTCTATTTGATTTGACCAATGCCTTCGACAATATTATTCCTTGCATCATTCATGTGCCAATTAATTTCTCATGATCTGAAGGTTTGGAAGAAATGACAGAGCACAAATTACAACATGTGCCATATAATTCCAAGGCCACAATGTTTCTTCATTTAAGGTTTTAGTATCAGACACATAGAATTCTTTTGTCCTGGGTTGGATAGATGTTAGAACTACTATGAATGGTCCCCTATATGGTCCCTCAATTCCTCTAATCTATCAATTTATTGATTCTGAGGGAGCATCCTTTTATAGTTTGACAAGAGAAACTTCTGATATATCTTTTAACATACAATCCCTTCTTTACCTATGCATACATTTCATATATTGGAATCAAAATTCTGGTTTAGTCACGACATGGTTGGATTGACCACATTTTTAAGATCAGAGTCTCAGTATTATATTGTTGCCCAGCTAATTTCTGTTGTAGACGAGCTTGAAGTGTCAAACTTTCAACAATTTTTTTTGGGTTATCTGTATATGGGTGAATGCCTTTCTGATTTCGGAGTTTCACTGTAATGGAATTCTGATGTCCCTCTATTTTAGTTGTAAATAATATGCAAATTGTAAGAATGAATTTCAGGTTAAAATTTTGGGATGCTGGAAAAATGAATATATAATTTGCCCTTTTAATCCTTCTAATCCAAAATATGGGATGAGTAATTATCAGCCTTTGGCATTATTTATCCTGTTATATTAACACCATGACAATTAGTCTCTATTTGATTTACCAAATATTGTCTCATTCCTTGCATCGTTCACGTGCCAAATAATAGCTCATGATCTGAAAGTTTGGAAGACATGACAAAGAGCACAAATTACAATATGTGCCAGATAATTCTAATTCCAGAATCCAAGGCTACAATATTTTGTTCATTCAAGGTTTTAGTATCAGACAGAACATTGGACTTCCTTTGTCCTGGGTTGGATAGAAGTTAGAACTACTTTAAACGTTCCCCTGTATGGTTCATCAATTCCTCCCTAATCTATTGATTCATTTTTTCTGCAGGAGCATCCTTTTTATAGGTTGTCAAGAAAAACTCCTGATATACCTTTTAAGACGCAAACCTATTTTTTATCTGGGATGCCAGGATATTAAACTCAGTATGTGGCTTCATTGGCCAGTGAGCTTGTTTTGTAGGTGTTGTTTATACTGAGGCAAGAAAAAAAATTAAATTTCATGCTGCAGTTTTTGTTGGAACTTTTGATAGTGCTGACTGCTGAGATATTATCTGTACCAAGGGTTTAAGCTGTCAAAGTACTTAATTTAACATGCTTTTGGTACTAGAACATGATGATAGCTTTTATGAATCCAAGTGTTTGATCATCTTTTGATAATTTGTTTTATGAACAGTGATTATGTTTCTGACATGAGAATTGATCCCTGTAAGTCATGTTTTGCTAGGTTTGGTATGTCTGCCTTCTATTTGTTATAGATTGGCAAATGAACAATGATTAAAGCTGCATCTGATAAAACTAGCATTCAATAGTATATTTCTAAATTTCTTTTTGGTTGGGACTCTGCTACAGTTGATATAATGAAGGAGGGGGCAACTCTGATTATCCGAAATGCAAGGATTGATATGTTCAAGGGCACAATGCGTCTTGCTGTAGACAAATGGGGGAGAATTGAGGTCACTGAACCGGCAAACTTTACCGTGAAAGAAGACAATAACCTTTCTGCTGTTGAGTACGAATTGGTCAATGTTGTGGAATGATATTTTTATTTGAAGCAAGATGCAGTGAAGAGCGCTGTTATGGCGAGCTGGAGTTGATTGGATTTCAATATAGTCAATTATCATCAGTTATCAAATGCCTTGTGGGGATGTGAGAATCGTTTCATTTTGATAGAGCAAAATCTAGAGACACAATTTTTGTATCAGACTTCACTTGGATTAATCCCACTAGCTGGACTAGACAATGCCGTTGTACTATCGGGTGAATTTTCGAAATTTTGAACACTGGTTGGGAAAGAGAATCTGAGCATGGGGCCTTATGTATGATTGCATACTAGGATATAGCCAATATAGAACTTGTCCAGTCTCCGAACGAATTACAGGCATGCAAAACCAGCAGAACATTTGAGATAGAATCTTTTCAGCGGGCAGATCATGTTTGCTGCGGAGTATGCTATAAATATATCAGACAGATGGCTTAATCTCTTTGAGCATGTGTGTTTTGTCCAGGATCTGCATACTATTTGTGGAGCATGTTGGACGTGAAATATGTACTAGAATAATAATAATATAATTAATATTAGCTGTTACTATCCTTTGTACGGTTGAGCCTTTTTAAATGATTATAATGATTGATTTATTTTTCCAATCTTCGACGATTAGTTATGAAAAGTGAAGCAAGAGCTTGCCTTAAATGAGTGAAAATTTAGATAGCAGGGTTTAAAAGAAGTGCATTGTCTTATCCCACATTCTCGAGAGGCATTTTGTCAATTTCAGATTTCTATGGTGTAGATTGTTATATTGGTCATGTATAGATTTGTGACCAAAAAGAAATTCAAGTTTTCTTCTAGCAATCCTTTTGTATAGATTTGTGACCAAAAAGAAATTCAAGTTTTCTTCTAGCAATCCTTTTTGTTTCTTCAAGTTAGACTTTTTAATTTTTTATTTGTCCCTTCTCGTTAGACTTTTAAATTTTTGATCAAATCTTTAGCGAACATGAGTTTGTATGAAGTTTGCATTATGTAATTGATTTTATGATATATGGGCTTTTATATGAATTTATTTATCATATCAAATTCCACAAAAATATAGGCGCAGTGGAAAAAATGGCTCGGGAAGACTTGCTCATGTGATGGGAATCGCTGATTACATTATTGCCAAGACACTGTTTTGTAAAGTGCTCTTAGTTTTTGTCGTCATTTTTAAAATCCTTATTACAATGGCCCGGGAAGACTTGCTCATCTAATGGGAACCAATGATTACATTTATATTGCGGGTACCGCTGATTACATTTATTGCCAAGACACTGTTTTACAAATTGCTCTTAGTTTTTGTCACCCTTTTTTAAATCCTTATTACAAGGGGATTTTTTGGTTCCATGTCCAAAAGCAAGAGGGCTGGCTACTTGTTGGCAAAGATATTAAAGAGAAGATTGTAATTCGAGTGCCGAACGTTAGTTACATTGTTACAAAAGCCCCATGAACTCCACTATGGACGTTCTCTGCAGAAATGGGATGCCCTATCAACTTTACTATGAATGGTCTAGGCTTATGCTGAAAAGCGTAGTGTAAACACTCTACGTTTTTGACTTCTTGGTAACTATCATTGTAATCAGACAATGAAATTGTTGACAAAACCACGACTTTAGATTGCTTAAATTCGTTTTTGAATGTATAAATCCATTCAGCACCCTCAAAAATCCCAGAGCACCTATTCGTTTTTGAATGTATAAATCCATTCAGCATCCTCAAAAATCCCAAAGCACCTCCCAAAGCACCTGGAATATGTAATCTCAACCATTGAAATATGCAATTTTCTAAATTTTTGATCAGATTTATGCAAAACTTATCCGAAAAAATTACCCAAAAGAGTGAAAACTTACAATGTTTATAATACATCATGCTGAAATGGGGTTCCCCTGGTACAGTGGTACTTGGGGTCCCTGTACTAAAGTATTTAGAGTGTCCTGGGGTAGTCACGTCAATATTTGTATGTATTTTTTCTCAGTATACTGTGAGTATCCCGGGGAATTCACATTTATATCTGTATGTAAGCGTTCTCAGTGTTCTGGTTCAGTTGCAGTAAATTGTTGGGAGACAATTTGGGCAAGCAATATCCACCTTGCTACAGCATTAAATGTTTAATGCTATGGTGGGTAGTGTATAGGTCATCAGATTTGAATAACCGCAACATTCAATGCTGCTTAGCAGGGTGGGTATTGGCAGGGTGTCAGATTTGAATAACCACAACATTCAACGCTGCTTAGCAGGGTGGGTATTGGCTGCTGACAATTTGAGCTTTTACCAAATTAAAGGATAGTCCCTACCGGAAATAAAGGATAGTCCCAATAAGGATAGTCCCTACCGGAAATAAAGGATAGTCCCAATAGAGATATATATGGTTAAAGGATAATCCCTACCAAATTAAAAAAAGAGTCCCAATTGAGATATATATGGTTAAAGGATAGTCCCTACCAAATTAAAAGGTAGTCCCAATTGAATTAAAAGGTAGTCCCAATTGAGATATATATGGTTAGCACAAAATCTGTGACACGGTCAATAGAGGGAAGAGATTGCTCTGTTAAGAAAGATGCCTCTAAGAAAGAGGAGGGCGGCTGCTGCTGTTGAGGAGAGGTGACGCTCTTTCATAATTTATAATTTAATTTACACATTTACACTATATCGTTGTTGTACGATGTTTGTTGGTAGTGAATTTTTTACAGCAGATAGATGACCAGAGGGTTCTTTGTCAACTGTTTACTTGTAGTCTTGTAAGCCCATAAGGCTGCAAGTACACACTCGTCCCAATTGTCTCAGTCCACATTACAGATCTTCATTAGTGCATTTTCCAAAATTTTATTGAAAGCTTATATTGTTTCTTTCACGTGTGGGTGATAGGGTGTACTTTTTTGATGGTGACACCTAAATTCCTAATTAAGCATCGTAATTGTGTTATTAACAAAATGCGTACCTTGATCACTCATTAATACTCTTGGGCAATCTAATCTTGTAATTATGTTCTCCAGTGTGAAACACGTAACAATGTCTAATGTATAGTCTTTCCTAGGTGTCTTTTTAGCTCAACACATCAGGGACTTTGTCGTAGTAATAATGTAGTATGCCGTAGTATGCCATAGTTTGTTGTGTGAGGGGATTTATTGAACCCATAAAGTTTATCAACCATTTCTCGAAGGGTTTTAGTGCCACCATGGGAAACACGGGCAGTTCATCTCTTCTAGATGGTAGTTCATCACAATGCTTGTAGGTACTCCTTCACATCATGATGCACCACAGGCCACCACAAACTTGCGCATAGAACCTTCTCAGGTGTATCATTTCCTACATTATGTTTGCATGCAACCCCTTCATGTGCCTAAAATAGAAGTGCATCCCACTCATGTTCAAACACACATCTATGCAAGATACCACCCGTGCCCAATTTATGAAGCCAACCTACAATGAGTTAATACACTGCTTAGTGGGTCACCACTTGCATCCAACTCTGTAAATTCTTTCTATGCATTTCTCACTAGCATGCATGGGTCCCTTTTACCACTACATCCATCACATGTATTCTCTATTCCTTTGGCACCCATTTCTCCATTGAATCTATTTAGTAACCGATCTCATTCCATCAAAGTTCGGAAGGTCGCGCAACTCTATGCCTATCTAGTGTACATAACTTTCTGTGTATGTGCATTGCCTTCTCGACATCTTGTAGAGTCTTGCTTACCATCTTCCCAAGGCATCCTCAAAATCTATGTCATATGGGAAGATACTTCTCCAACTCAATTCTCCATCCATTGTTGGATCTCTGTAATTGCCTTTGCATGTGGTAATATTGTAAATGTTTTCCAATGTTGTGCTATGTATATCATCATTCATTGGCTCTATATACCTTTCTCCTTTAGCAAGGTCTAAAGGAGAAACTACCCGAAGGTCCCCTTGATCGAATGACATCTTTCTTTGTTTGAAGTATAGAATCACATTATTGTCAAACACCTCGTCTATTCACAACAATGTTGGGTAGAGGTCCTTGTTTATGATCTCTATCACTTCAAAGTCAACCACATTATTTACCTCATCTATATCAACTCCAACATATTCAACTCTATCAATCAAGAAAATTCTATACTGGTTTGCTACCTTGAGTTGAATGGGTGACCATACTAACTTTGGTTTTCCCATTCACTTTAAAGATTTCTTTGGCATGATGTTCATGTTAGACCCCAAGTCCAACATGACATCATTTTGTATCCTCCTAATTCCATCGTCATTTTGAATTCCCTCTCTGTTTGTCTTTTCCTCTTCTAGATTTTTCTTATATTTCACTGAGGTAGGGGCGTTGAAACGGGTTCATCATCTTCTAGCATTATTATCTACTTGACTAGAATGTCTATTAACTCTTTGGACAATTGTTGTTTATTCAACATTTTAACACAATATCTTAACAATTCACTCACCTTAGTGGTAGACTTGTTTCCTCCACTTGTGATAGTCCATGCCTCTCTACCATACTCAAGTGTGCTTTGAAGAGTTTCGATTGCATCACACATAAATTGCTTATGCTTTCCTATGTTAAAACTTAGTGGGGTTGGTGCAAATTTCTTGATTTTTCATGCTAGTATCACTTCCACATCTAGTCCAATCTTTACAGATTCTATGGTTATGACATGTACTTGTCTAGAACACTTATCCTCTATACATGTCTTCGCTGTCATTGTGCACACTCTTTTTTCCTCCCATTTCTTTAGAAAATCTAGACAATCTTATGTTTGGGGATCTGTTGTTGGACACATCGACCACACTGAGAGGGGGGTGGTCGGTGAATCAGTGTGAGGGCTATTTTTACACTTCTTACAAAACTTTAGTTAGCAATCACCATTCACAACATCATTACTCATTACTTCCATTCACACTAAGTTGCCTGCATGTAAACATATCTCAATCACATACATTAACAATAAAGAACTATGCACCATCACAATAAAGAACACAAGGAACACCATATATATGTATACGTTTCTTTTGTATTACGAACTATAATTTTTGGGGTTTATCAACACCAACTAAAATGAGCTCCAACTCAAAGAGAGAACCAACTCTCATTGCAAGACCCAACCTGTAGATCTCAACACCAACTGGGAAGATGAATCCAACCTTGAAGTACAAGATCCAACTTGTAGACAAAAAACAATCTTTCAAACTGTACCAACAGTCTATACCAACATGAGTGCATCACCTATGCACCACAAAGCCTCTAGAAATACACCATACTCTCCATAAACCAAATACCATAAGTTGTCGCAATTCTGTTGCCACTATTATGCTACTGCGATTCTGTTGTCGCAGTTCTTCTGTTGTGTTTTTTCTGCTGCACTTTTTCTAATGCGAATTTTCTCTATCAATAATCCCTATCCAAATAACCTTTCACAAATGGATGTTCAATATGCTCAAAGATCATACACATAAGAGACCATTTCTCTCTTATTTATACTTCTCCAAGTAGTTTTCTTTAGGGGTTTAACTTATAACCAACTTACCCAACTTCCTTCTTTTGGGGTTAACCCACTTCCAACTACTTTGTCCACTTACAACCACTTTATCCACAAATAGTAAACTTTTCCGCTTCTAGTTGCAATTAATTTATTTTTAATTGTTTTCTTGTTGCAACTACTTAATCCATGACTAACCACTTTGACTATTCAATTTTCTCATCATAACTACTTTACCATAATTACCAAACTGAGAACTCTTGCTGTATCTAATTTTTTTTAATGCAAAAACTATACCCATGATTAACTCCTAGTTACAATCAATTTGGCTAGTACACTGCGTGTAGGAACTTTTAGAATAATTTGACTTTTTTGACCTTCTAGGTGCCTCTAGATAACTCATGAGGGTTCTCCAACTTCACATGGCCATAACTCTCTAACCATGAGGAGTTATGTGACATTCCACATATCACTGGAAACGACATGACATATACTATCCATCTAGAATAGTTTCTCCTGCAAATTCATTACTATCCATCTGGAATAGTTACCTAACCACATTACTGGGCTACTCAACCACCTAAGCATTTGGACTTCACAAAGCGTCTTCTCGTGAGGGATTTCACCATAAGGGGACCACTTTGAGAACTTTATCCAAGAGAGTTTACCCGTGAAGGATTTCACCATAAGGGGACCACTTTGGAGTTTATCCATTTGGTTCTTCCTATCAACCATGACATGACATCAATGATACACCTCCCTTTAATATCAACACATCATTATGACATCACTTGACATAAACCCTTTTTACAACAATTACATCAATGAGCATATAACCAATAATCAATATATCAATGATACAAACACATTACTATGACAATACTTGACAACAACCCTTTGACATTAATGACAACATACTGTTCTATGGTAGTGGGTGCAAAGTACTTGTAGTTTGGTGCAATGCTATACGATGTGAATGACTTATCCATAGTTGAAATAGGTCAGTCCCCTAGGACCTCCATATCTAGCTCATACCCTTCCTTGAAATCCTCCTTGTTCTTATCCTCTAATATCTTCTATTCCCTATACTCTATAGGTGTCCTCCTTGTTCTTATCCTTTAGTATCCTCTATTTCCTATACTCTATAGGTGTCCACCTTGTTCTCCTTCATTAACAATGATTGACAATTATTCACATCATGTCCTATGGATTTGCAAAAATTACAAAATGGTGTGTTCATTTTCATTTGATACTTTTGCAGCATGGGACAATGAGGTGGCTTGTGCCCCCATTGTTTGCATATTTCACACCAATGTGGCTTGGACCCTATGGGAAACTGACTCGACATGCCTATGGGGAAATGGTTGGGTGTTCCTATGCTAGTGTACTTTCTCATTATTGGACACTTATTCTTATGGTGCCTCTATATCCTACATAGAATGCACCAAACATTCTTGCATATAGCTTTTCCCTTGGACAAGTCTTGCAATTTATCCAAGAGTGCAATAAGATGGCTCTGGATCTATGAAATTCCTGTTGAGTCACCATTTGTAGCTGAAGCTTCCAACTAATCCGGATTATATCATTATGTTATTTTTCATCTATATCAGTACTTTCTAGGTGGAAAAATGGAAGGAATCAACTTGCAGGGCCATTTTAGCGGCTGGTCCAAATTTGGAAATTTGGGTCCAAAAAATTGTCTAAAATATTCGAAGCCATTTTGAGGCATCAAACGACATTTTTTTTAGTCCAAATTTTATTGTAAAGGAAGATTCTATATTCTACACACTGATACCTTTCCAAGAGTTAATCAATCAGAGTTCGTATGAGACAATTATGCGTCCTGCAAGTTGACCTACCGTATTGATCATCATGGTGCGAGTGGATGCCATGTCAGCCTCCATTACTTAGACATGTGGGGCTAGCCACATTGTGGATTTTCTAAGAACATTCTAGAAGGTCCAAAACCGTATCACAATTGAAGCTTGAGGAATTCAAAACCTTACCCCTAGATGGCTATCAGGCTATGATAAATACCAAGCCACTAGGAGAAGGGGTTCCATCCTATGTTATTGTATTTTGTTCCATAACAGAGTAGAACAACTGGGAGTGGGAAATTAGAGAGCATAACAAATGGGGTTAATGTTTTGTAGTGGCCTAACATGCCACAAGTCTCAGGTAATTCCATAGAGAGTGCCTTCTCATTTGTACTTGTATTATTTCCATACCAGAGAAAAGAGGGCAAAACAACCTCACCTTCTAGCTAGGTTTTCTCTCGTAAGGGTCTCTGAGAAAAATATTTGTGTTATCTTGTGGATGGTGTGTTATTGTAATTTATTGTTATTTGTTTTCCGCATTTTTATCTATTTCATGCCTGAGCAGAAAATTAATAACTAAATATTTTAGAATCTAAAGGAATTTAACCTTCATAATGTATATTTTAGTTTTATTTATCAAATATGTTGTGACAAATTGTTCCAGTGGAAAATCCACGATAGTTTACAGATCATATTGGTATTCGAACAAGTTTTTCTTTTGGGTATTTGTGGAAATTTGTAGGATCTAGGAATTGGATTAAAGAGAAGTCACAGAAACCCTAGCCATGGCGGACAAGTCTGTTCATAACAACCCTCGAGATCCAACATAAGAGAGATTTGAGAGGTTGTAAGCGCAAGTTTCTGACATTAATCACAATATGAACCTTCTCATGGCGCCTCTAGAAAGCAAGCTCGGACCGTTCAAAGATGGTGGAGGCTCTCACTCAGAGAACAGATCGAAGGGGAAATTGGAAGATCAGGAAAGGAGTTACAAAAAGAATCCGAGAAAGAGTAGTCGAGTTCGAGTGCCATCAACTCTTCACAATATCTATTCAATATGGAAGTGAAAGTGGACATAAAGCCATACCAAGGTGATATTGATGCATTAAAATTGAATCATTGGTTGCAACAATTAGAAGTTTATTTTAGCGTTCACCATATAGATGAAGAACATAAGATTTCATTTGCTAGATTGAAGTTAGAGGGCCATGCTTTAACCTGGTGGAAAATACACACAAAAATACTTACGTTGGAGGGTGATCCAACAATAACTAGGTGAGAGGAATTCAAAACTCTCATCAAGTCCCAATTCTACCCTATTGGGTATGTAGAGGAACAATGAATCCAGTGGCACTACTTCAACAAAGGCAGGGGCAGAGTGTATATGAGTACACCACTGAGTTCAAAAAGATGGGAATCATGTTGGGTAACTCTCTGAACCCAGATGTACTCCTCACGTATCTATGGGGTTTACACATTCATCTAAAAAATTAGGTGATTCTCTTCAATCCAAGGACAGTGGATAAGACATGTGTCCAGGAACAATACCTAGAAAACATAGGCCAAAAGAAGGGGAAACCAAGTGGTTCGAAAGAAAAAGAGCATTAGGAAGCTTTCAAGGAGGGGAAGAAGAAGTGGAAAGGGGAAAATATAAGAATATAGTAGCCACAACACATCAGAGCAAAGATTCCATTGACCATTCCAATAATTGCAACATTTATGGTCACAACGAGGAAAAATGTTGGAAAGTGCATCCATAGATGAAACTGAAGAATTGCAATAAGGATGGAAAGAAAAAGAACTTTCTAGCAACAGATTCAAGGAATCTGGTTGAAAGTAGCTCAGATGTGGATGAAAAGATTGTCTGCATATCTGTGCAGAAGGAGGTGAACCTAAGTATCCTTCATCGTCAGGAAGAGAATGAGATGACCAAGCTCTTCCACATCAAGATTAAGATCAAAAAGACCAAGATAGATGGTCTATTCGACTTCGAATCATCGACTAATCTCATAGCAGTGGATTTGGTCAGCGATCTTGGATTGGAGTTTCACAATCATCCTAGACTCTATCCATTGGGTTGGGTAAACACAGATGCAAAGATAAAGGTAATGAAACAGTGTAAGATTAAATTCGCTGTAAGTGCTGATTTTATTGATGAAGTGGAATTGGATGTAATACCCCTTGATGTATGTGGAGTAGTGTTTTGAAACCATTACATGTATTTGAATGATGCAATCTTCATGTAGAGAGTCAACCAATATCGACTGATCAAGGATGGAAAATCCTACATCATCAAGACGCATAAAGGAAAGTCAAAGATCTCACTGGTAAGTTCCAACCAAGTCAATAAGTTGATTAGTTCTAGGAAGAAATATGTTTTGCTTTATTAAGAGATAATTAGTCTGATGATGAGTTAATGAGAGTGAAGGAATCCCTGGAGGGGTGTACTAAAGAGCAGAAACATCAATTGAAGGAGTTCTACATGCATACAAAGGTGTGTTCCGGGAGCCTAAAGTGATACCACCTAAGAGAGAAGTAGAACATGAAATTCAATTATTTCTAGAATCCCCCTTGTCGAATATGGGCTGTATAGACAATCCATTCTAGAAGCGAATTAAGTCAATAAGCAATTGCATCAGTGGTTGGAGCAGAGTGTGGTTCGACCAAGTACCTAACCTTGTGGCTCACCCATAATAATTGTACCCAAGAAGGATGGGACTTGGAGAATGTGTATCAATTACAAGGCATTGAACAAGATCACACTAAAGAATTGATACCCTCTTCCAAGGATCGATGATCTATTGGACCAGCTGCAACATGCCAAGTACTTCACTAATTTGGATTTGAAATCAGGATATCACCAGGTACGATTCAAAGAAGAAGATATCTGGAAGATTTTCTTCAAGACAAAGCAAGGTTTGTATGAGTGGTTGGTTATTCCATTCGGTTTATGCAATGCACCGACTACATTTATGAGATTAATGAATGATGTTTTACACCATTATCTAGATTTATTTGTTATTGTCTATTTGGATGATATAATAGTTTATAGTACTACCTGGGAGGAGCACATCTCACATCTTATACATGTGTTAGAGACTCTGAAAAAACACCAGATGTTGGTCAACCTCAAGAAATGCGAGTTTGCTCAACATTTTTTGGTGCATTTTGGGTATGTGATCGCTGGAGGGGAGCTCAAGATAGATCCGCAAAGATGGAGGCCATCATGAAATGGCCATTTCCTACAAATGTCACTAAAGTTAGGAGTTTTCAGTGGGGGAAGAATGAGTGGGGCACTTTTCGAAGTAGTAAACTATGTTTTTTACTGAAGAAAGGAAGACAAGATCACCCTCAACTTCTGTCTGAGATACTCAAAGGTTTCTCTAGTTAATGGCTTGGTAAAGATATCAACAATCTTTTCTTTGGAAGGAACATACTGTAATTTGACCACCTGATCATGAACTTGTTCTTTGAGAAAATGATATTTGATTGGTATATGCTTAATCTTAGAGTGTTGAACAAGGTTTTTAGAGAGATTAATAGCACTGGTATTGTCACACATGATGGGGACAAGTTGATCACATGGAACTTGAATATCCTTGATATTGGTTTTAATCCAAAACACTTGAGTACAACATGATGCTGCAACTATATATTTGGCTTTAGATGTAGAGAGATAAATTGAATTTTATTTCTCGCTGAGCCGAGACACTAAACAACTGCCAAGGAAAAATGTGCCCCCACTAGTGATTTTTCCATCATTAATACTTCCTTCCCAATTTGCATCAGTATAAGCTTTGAGAATGAGGTTTGTGTCTTTTGGATACCACAAGCCATAATCAATAGTGCCTTGCAAGTATCTAAATAATCTTTTAACTAGAAGAACATGAGTTTCCTTAGGATTTGCTTGAAATCTTTCTACCAAACCAACTTCCTGTATGATGTCAGGTCTTGAAGCTATGATATAGAGTAAGCTGCCTATCATAGCCCTATACATGGTTTGATATATTTCTGGAGCATCGTCATCTTTGCTGAGATTGCAACTAGTAGTCATAGGAGTGCTCACTGGTGCATATTTTTCCATGCCAAACTTCTTCAAGGTTCCTTGAGATATTTACTTTGAGAAATGAAAATTCCTCTTTATGATTGATGAATATGTAGACCAAGAAAGAAGGAGATTTCTCCTAATATGGACATCTCAAACTCTTGATGCATTGCAACTACAAACTTCTTACTCATTAGTTCAATGTTGCTACCAAAAATAATATCATCAACATATACTACAATAATTAACCGATCACATCCTTCATCCTTGATGTATACGTTTCTATCATTTGTTCCCTTTTTAAAACCTTGTTGGTGCAGATACCTATCGAGTCTATAATACCAAGCTTTTGGAGTCTGTTTTAGCTCATACATAACTTTCTTTAATCCACTGACATAATCCTTTTTTTCAGTTAGTAGAAAACCCTCTAGTTTCTCCACATAAACTTCTTCCCCAAGTTCACCATTTAAAAAGGATGATTTGACATCCATCTGGTATACTTTGAATTTTCTGTAGCAAGCAAAAGCCAAAAAATCCTTGATAGTTTCAATTCTTGCAACATGGGAAAATGTTTCTTCAAAGTCCACTCCTTCGACTTGTGCATACCGGTATGACCTTGTTTTTGACTATATGTCCACTTTCATTCAATTTTTTTTTTTTTTTTTATGTATACCCATTTAGTTCCAATTATATTCTTGTTATTGGGTCTTGGAACAAGATCCTAAGTCTCATTTCTCTCTCTTTCATATAGTTCTTCATTCATGGCTTTGATCAAGTGATCATCTTGATCCGCCTGTGCAAAGTTTTGGGGTTCACTCATGGATAACAGTGCAAAATTTGCAGAGATAGATGTATTTACAAAGTTTCTTTTGGTTTGTACCCTTGCTTCCTTATTTCCAAGAATATGACTGCTTAGATGATTTTTTTGAACATACCTTGATGGAGTCTTTGGTTGGGGTGTATCCATATTCTCTTCTTCCTCGAACTACTCTTCTTCCTGGTATTCGTTCACTCCATCATCTTGTAAAGATTATTTCTGATTGGTTCATAAAATGAATCATTGTAGTGTTGTTGTCTCACTGTATGAAGTGGTCCCTCATCTACTTTTACATCTATTCTCTCAATTATTTTATGAAGTATTTTGTTGTAGCACTTGTATCCTTTAATTATGGAGGAGTATCCTAACAAGATACCTTCACCAACTTTAGAATCTAACTTACCTAAGTTGTTTTCATTTCATTTAATGTAGCATTTGCTTCCAAAGATTTTGAAGTGCTTTATTGATGTAGGTATACCATGCCATAACTCATAAGGGGTTTTATCATTGTTTACTCTTATGTTCTCTTTATTGAGAATGTTAACAATAATTTGAACAAATTCTCCCCAAAAGGTTTTAGGTACTTCTGATTAATCAAGCATGGCCTTGGCCATTTCTTGAACTATTTTGTTCATCCTTTCTAATACTCCATTCTGCTGAGGGGTTCTGGCAATAAAAAATTGTCTCTTGATCCCATGCTTTTCACAATAACTGTTGAATTCATCAAATGTGAATTCTCCTCCTCCGTCTGATCTTAGGCACTTTATTTTTAAATCTATTTCATTTTCAACCTGTTCTTTGAAGATTTAAATTTTTTCAAAAGCCTCAGATTTATGCTTCAACAATCCAACCCAATTCATCCTGGTATAGTCATCAATCAACAAAATGAAATTGCTTTCACCTCGAAGTGGTCGTGTACTAGTGGGGCCACAAATATTTGTATAAATCAACTCAATATGTCGATTGGTGGAGTGTTCTCTTGCCTTGAATTGAACTCTTGACTGCTTTCCTAATTGACATGACTTGCATACAATATTCTCAGATTTGAAAATTTTAGGCATATCTTGTGCAACATCCTTTCTTCCCAGCTTAACAAGCTGATCAAAACTAAGATGACCTATCCTTTTGTGCCAAATCCAACTCTCATTAGTTTTACCAATACAACATTTTTCTTTGCCTTCTTCTAGAACATACACATGCCCTGAAGTTCTAACTGGCTTTACAATAGTCTTCCCTATTGTTGGATGGTTGGTTGTCATTGATGTTGTTGGATAATTAGTTTTCATTGATGTTAACAAAAGTGGTTTTCATTGATGTCAACATATGTGATGGGTGCATCTGAAGAAGTCGACAAGACACCCTAGAGGTGTGGTCATGAAGCCCAAAGTTGTTTGATAAATAAGTAATGAAGGATAGTGTAAATGTAGGTAACACACTCATAGATGGATAGTCCTCATCATGCCATTTTGAACGGTATGTGGTACGTCACGTAGTTCCTCATGGTTGAGGAGTTATGAGGTCATAAAATTGGAAGCCCAGGAGAATGGTTAAAAAACCCCTAAACTGTTACAAGTCATTAACTAAAGGGTAAAGTCGTTATAACAAGAAAGGACGAGTCAACCCTTAAGCTAAGTAAATAAGTCACTTGGAAAAGTATAAATACACTTCAAGAAGCCTCTCATTTGTACAAACAATTTTATTGAATATCTATCAAGCACGAGCAAGTGATCTATTGGATAATATAAGAAGAAAAATCTGTGGTAGCGAAGGAGAGCGAAGGCGAAAGTTTCAGGATCATATAGGTGAGCGAGGGTTTCGGAAAATACCTAGTTTGGATGACCCCTGTGGGTTAGGCTATTGGTTTCCTGTGAGGCACTCCCGTGTGTTGTATGACCCTCATCCAGGGAGGCCCCACTAGTTGAGTGGTCTTAGTTCCGCGAGGCTAAGGTAAATTTGGGGAGGATGCTAGTCCTAGGTTGCTGAGGCCAAGGAAGAGATATAAATCTTTAATCTTGTGTATCAGGTCTGCTACAAGATTAAATGTATGTTTTACATGTGTTTTGAGGGTTGTGTCTTGATACATGCTTGATGCATGGTTGGAGATTTGAGAATATGCTTGAGGTATACCTTGGTGATGTTATGGTACATTGATTAGAGCATATCTTGGATATATTGGTATCTACTTTGGTATATGTCATGGTGATGTTATCACATGCTTGAGGCACTTCTTGATAAGGTTATGGCACATGTGTGAGGCATATATTTGGTATCTGATCTTGATTGTTATGGTGCATGCTTGAGCCATATTGTTGAGACATTGGCACATCTTGAATACTTGGCATATGATTTGTTGTATGGTATATGCTTGAGGCATATTTTGGATGCATTGGAATATATCTCTTGGCACATGGTTGATGTACATGGTATGGAACATGTTCTGGTACATGGTTGATGTACATGGCATGGTGATGGTTTTGATATCCATGTGAGCGGATCTGGTTATAGTTGGTTGATGATGGTCTATCAGTGATAATGACAATGACAATTATGGTGACAATGACAGTGATAGGTTATTGTATTGGTGACAGTGGTAGTTATAGGTCGATTAATGGTAGTGACAATTTGAGTCTACACTTATATTTTAGGGAAACATGATGAGGCAAGTAAAGGGGGTTGCAATCTCCTTCCGGTTGGTGCCAAAGAAAACGAGGATTTAGAGCTTCCTTAAGGTTGGAGCCTGTAAATGAGGGGGTCATAGCCTCCTTTTGGTTGGTGCTGGAGAATTCAAGGAGTTGTAGATTCCTTCAGGTTGGAGCCTCATTCCAGTTGATGCTGGAGAATTTGGAAGTTGGTGCTTCCTATGAATGTATTATTGATATATATAAGAAATAATTCCATGGTTTTCTACCATCTGGGTTTCCATGTAAATTCTGATGTACTATTATCTGTGGTTGTTTATTATGCACTGATGAATGATACTGTTTATGATGCAATGATATACTAAATAGATAAGTGATAAACTATTGAATACTGCAGTTAAAGTTGGAGTTTATAGATATTGTGATTGAAAGTGGTAAAAAGTGCTCATACTGATTCACCCCCCTCTCAGTATTCCAACAATTGGAATCAGAGTAAGTCCTTCAAGAAAATAGTTTAACCACTGGAAGGAATATCATGGAGTATGTTAAGATTGAAGTACCAAAGTTTGATGGTCAGAGATGTGAGATGTGGAGAAACAAGATGAAATTTTTTCTAGGAGAACATGGGTATGATTTTTGGTGTTCAGTTGTTACATGATACACCAGTTCAAAGAAACCGAAGACTGCAACCAAGAAGGAATTGTAGAGAAACAAAAAAATAACAATGGATTTTATATTGGAAGGATAACTGGATCTAGTAATAGACAAAGTGGGACAATGTTCATCAGCCAAAGAAATTTGGGACAAGATACATAATATATACTTTAAGGAATCCCATTCTATCACAAATCCAGAGCATGATAATTAGAATAAAGAAGATGTTGAATCAGAAAGAGAAGAAATATGCTCTTCATGTCATACATATTTAGAATAAGAAGATTCTAAAGAAGGAATAGTAAATCTTGAAGCAAAATTAATCAGCGCTTTAGACGATCTGACGAAAGAAAAAAGGAAGAACAAGTTACTCAAGGAAGAATTGATAGAGCTAAAGAAGGAGTCTCAAAATCCCAACTCTGAAGAAGTCAAACAGACGATTACAAACCTAAAAGTCTAATTAGAAGAAGCCAGAAGGAATGAAAAAGCATGCAAAAGTCAATTGGAAGAAAAATAGTTTTTAGAAGTCAAAATAGTAGCACAAAGAAAGGAAGCAAAGAAGAGATAAAATATTTTGACTAACCATCTCAAGGAAATATCCGAGGACTAAAATAATCTTGATGCATAATTCAATCAGCAAGAAAGAAGACTTGAAGAAGAAATTGTCTCCTTGAAGACCCAACTTGAAGAAGCAAAGAGAAAGAAAAAAGTCATGAAGATCTAGATGACGAAGAAAGAAGAAGTTTGTGAGAAGCTTGAAGAAGTTGTCACTTTAAGAGTTAAAGTTTTCAAGCTCAGCAAGAACACCGAAGAGAGAGAAAACTCCACATCATTAGTAAAGAAAGTTGAAGGGAAGTGTTATAGGTTGAAAGAAAGGAAGAATGAAGAGAAGGCTAAGAGTTATGTAGAAGTCATCAGAGGCCATATTAAGAAGGAATAATGTGAGCCCCCAAAGAAGAACATTCCAGAAATGAAGAAAACTCAAGAAAAATATTACATAAGAGACAGATATCAAAGAAGACCCTCCACTTTCAGGCATCAGAGAAGGTTTAATCATTGTGAAGAAACAACAAAAGAAAATATTGTGATCAACCAAGACATGAATTCCAAAGGACGAAATCACAAGGAAGATCATTCACTCCCAGGTATCAAAGTTTATTTTATGGTTATTGTTTTATTTGTAATAAATTTGGACATAAAGATGTAGATTATAGAGCTTATGGAAGAAATGGTCAAGCAATAAATGTTTATGTGGCCCCAGACAATATTGAATGTTACAAGTGTCAAAACTATGGACATATAGCTCGTGATTGTAGAAGCATGATGGATACTTTCATGAAAGAGAACACTTATATCAAATGCAAGAATATTTGGAAAAGAAAGCAAGAATAGGTGAATAAAGAACATGTAAAGGAAGAACATGTGAATGAAGAGGTCATACTCTCAGGATTTGCAGTGGCACAAGATCACGATGAATCTACAGTAAAAGAAGAAGATACCTGAATTCAAAAAGATAATGAAAATGATGAATATGCCATAATTCAGATGATAGAAGAGGAAGATTACTCCTCTTTAGGGTAGATTCCACCACCTTTCTAAGCCATTCGACTTGGATACTCCCAGTAAATATGAAAATTGAAGAGGGAGAGTCTTAGCAACAACTCTACATATCAGAGAACTATCTTTCGAGCAGTCTAAAGTGTTTTCATATTTTGGAAAGGAATTTTCAGAATGGTTTGATGACATAAGTGCAAAATGTCCTGTGACAAGAGAAATTTTTGAAACACATTCCCATGTAGGTATCAACTAACAATTACAAAGAATATCATTGGCAAACTTTTCAGGAAGATATTCATGATTGTATAGAGGATTCTAGGCATGTATTCAGATAGGAAAATATTCAGTACAAATTGTTACAAACATGTAGAGTCTGATTTGTAGATTCAACATACATCTTGAAAAACAAGAATATGTAGTGATCAATTGTAGAAGATTCAAATAAGTCTTCAAAATGGGAAAGTGACAGATGGGTCAACATTGTGTGCAATTGAGTAGCAGAGTCATGGACACTTTTATGACATATCGACAAAGAAGGATTCATGAGATATTTTACAAGTTGATCTAGGTGGATATTGGTGGCCACCCACTTGTTCCAAATTCCAACTGGCTCATCTTGACAGTTTTCAGTTCAACACATTTCTCTATAATGTGGACACTTCTTTTTAATTATGGGTTCTGCACTTCTAAGGTTGTCTTGAAGCCCTACACAACATCTAGGTGGATATTGGTGGCCGCCCATCAAGTCCAACTGACCTATTTTGAAAGTTTTCATCTCAGTACATCTTTCTGTACTTCCGGGGCCATTTTGAGGCCCTAGACAACATTTTTTGGGCTTGCCAAAGTCAACTTGTTGACAAAGTCAATTTTGACGACATAATTTGTAGTTATCAAAAATACCTTTCTAGCAGGTTATCACACGCCTAAAAAAAATATTGTATGCAAAAGTTACGACCCCAAGAATATGATGTAATAACTTACTCCAACAGGGCTCACATGAATTTTGGCACTTCATCTCCTAGGGTTAGGTTTTTGGATGTCTAGGGTTTCAACATTCATGTTTATCATAAAAAGGCCTTCAAGGCCTCATTGTAATCATCTTTTGGTGAATGAGGGTAGCCGTCACATATATTCTCAGAGATAAAGCTGCCATCATTCTAATGAGTCTTGCACTCTGTATTTTTACAGTCTCTATACATTTCTTTCATTAATAGAAATCATGTATTGCTGCATTTCTCTATTTCTAGAAATATTTATGTGTATTTCATTCTTATATCTATGCTTTCATTTCATTTCGAAAATAATCCGGATCAGTGGTATCAAAACAGGTTGTTCTTGATCATTTTTCAGCGCATGTCCCCGATGAGGTCCGAGTATAGCAAGTTGGGTCTTGAGCTTGTCTCTCTTGAGGACAATCACTCTCGCATGCCTAAGAAACCCTCCATGGTGGAAGAAAAGAAAAACTATGGAGCATAAGATTCTATTAACCTGTTTCTTGAGAAAGCTCTCATGCAATAGAGGGATGAAATAATGGAGAATTTTTCCTACATCCTTCAATGCCTTCATATAACAACATGCACATCTTCATCAAGTGACCAATTTGGAGGAAATTCTCCCTTCAAGGTACAAGTTAACTTTGATATTCCCATATTTGAAGGTCAGGTAGATGCGGATGCCCTAGAAAAATGGTTAAATATGCTAGAAGGTTATTTCTCTGTTAACATTTTTTTTGATAGGGAAAAGATCACCTTTTCACTCCTCAACGCTCTCCCCCATGTCAAACATTGGTGGGAAACTTACTGGGATCAAAGTTCCATAGAGGAATCTAGAATATATGGGGTCGAGCCCACTTAATATTTTTTTATGGATGCGGTCAAGGAACAATATTACCCTATTGATAACTATGAAGACTAGTACATGAGATGGACCACACTGCAACAAGAGAAGGGCCAAACAATGTCAAAGTTCACAAATGATTTCCATACCTTGCGTACCAAGCTGGGTATCAAAGACTCCGAGTGACATTTGGTTCTGAAATACTGTGGGGCTTTGCATAGGTACATCAAACCGAAATGGATTTCCTAAACATCTCATCACTAGGAGATTCCTATAGATATGTTATCAAAATCGAGCAGAAATTTAGGCACCAGAACAAACAGGAGTTCGGGTATGCAAATCCGCAACAACCAAAGCACGATAAAGATGACCCTAACCAACAACCTCCCGACAAATAGTCCAAGACACAGGAAAAAAAGGGTAAGGGAAAGACGAATAATGACACTGGGAAGTGGTGTGACTTCCACAAAACCCTCTGGAACGACACCGATGAATGTCGCTAAAAACATCATTGGTGGTTGAGATCAAAGATAAGGAGCCAAACCCTGATTTAGAATTTGATCCAGAAAATAATGAAAAAAGACAGATCATCGATGCATTCCCCATTGATACTGTCATGGCCTAAAATATTAAACCAAAGGAAGCAACATATATTGAAGAGGGGGAGCGCCTCATCCATTGAAATATATGGGTGAAGGGGACCCCGTTGCATTTCATTGTTGATAGCATAAGACAGAAGAACCTCATCTCAATTTAGGTCATCAAATAGTTGGGGTTGTCGATAACACCACAACCACAACCATACAACATCTGGTGGCTTCGCCAGGGATGATATCTCCGTGTCAACCAGAAATGCCGCCTGCCCTATGGCATCCAACCCTTCAAGGATGAGGTAGTATGTGATGTTGCCTCTCTTGATGCCTGCGATGTTTTTTTGGGCCAACCATATACGTGGAAACATCATGCTGTTTATGAGTCTTGACCTCGAAGTGTCATTATTACTCTGGGGGGTCATCTCTATAAGATACCAGAGGTAGTTCCAAATACCGTTCCACCAAAACAGTGTCATAAGGTAATCTCTCATACTGCAAAATTCAACCTCTTCACAATATGTTGAAAGGATGCACAAAAATCCACTGCAACCACTGCAGCCTCAACACCTTCTATCCATCAGGAGCAGATTGCAGAAGATAAACAATATATTGTTTCTTCACCTATGATGGTGCCTACACAATGCCCCGTCAAGCCCATAGACAATAGGTTGGTGGAAAAAATTCAACCCCGCTAGCAACAGGTTCATGACAACCTTCCACAGACCAAGCAAAACCACTTCTCCAGCAAGGCACACAACTCACCAAGATTCAAATTCAGCAAACGATTTCCTCTCTTCCCCTAACACTCAACACAATGGATATCATTGTTTCCTAAGGGGGGAGGACTGATCCAAGTGGATATTGGTGGCCACCCACATGTTTTAAATTCCAACTGGCTCATCTTGACAGTTTTCAGTTCAACACGTTTCTCTGTAATGGGGGCACTTCTTTGTAATTATGGGTTCTGCACTTCTGAGGTTATCTTGAATCCCTACACAACATCCAGGTGGATACTGGTGGCTGCACATCTAGTTTAACTGGCCTATTTTGGCAGTTTTCATCTCAATACATCTTTCTGTATTTCCAGGGCCATTTTGATGCCCTAAACAACATTTTTTGGGTTTTCCATAGTTAAACTGTTGACATAGGCAATTTTGATAGCATAATGTGTATTTCTCAAAAATACCTTTCCAGTGGGCTATCAAACGCCTAAAACATAGATCGTATGCAAAAGTTACGACCCCTAGAAGTTGATGTACTAACTGTTACACATCAAAATTACTCACTAAGATGATGGCCTAGTGTTGTCATTACCAAATGTCGTAAGTGTCACATTTCTCCCACAAGTGTCGCAAATATCATATTGTTGTCAAGAACACTTGAAATACACCTCAAAGACTAGTTTTGAAGAAGAGAAATCATTTGACAAAAAGTACAAGTCTTTTGCCATTGAAAAAACCACTAAAAATTCAATTTTTGGAAGGGAGCGCTCCCCTATGCTCTATTAGGGAGTGCTGGTGCTCTATACCCTCTTTCGGGGGAGCGTTGGAACGCTCTGTACCCCATTCAGAGGGAGAATTGCCCCTTTTTTGGGTAAATTTTGGTCTGTTGAGGGAAATCAGGGAAGAATCCCCTCAATCTCTAAAAGTGGTTGGATTCGAATCTGAGGTCAAGCCTCGATCTTAGGGAAGATCCTCAATTGAAGGAGAATAATCCTCAACTTATCCCAAATATATTTCAAGTGGTTAGGCCTCTCCAAGCCTATATAAGGAGGCCTTCTCATGGTGAAAAGGAGAGACATTGTAAAGCATCTAACTTATGATGTCATAAGGGAGATATCATTGAAGCATCAACATTCTGTGTGTGGATTATTTGAGCAAGGGTATGGACAAAGGGAGCTTGGTGAAGCTGTTGCACTACATCCATGGCTGTAACCAACACTTTGTTCTCATTAATATAAATTCATGCTTGACCTATTTCCTTTAAATTTTGTGTATATGAACTTGTTTCTTTCATAGATTCATTATAAAGATAATCATAGTAGAGAAGGAAGTATTTTTGTTGTTTCTAATTGTACCACAGGACCTTCAACTGAGTTTGGAGATCAAGATCATCCTGGAGCGAGCAAGGACAAACGTCGGTAAAAAGGTACTTGCCTTTCTTCCCTCTTCTTCTTTGATAGTTTAGCTTTATGATAAAGGAACGTCAGTGTCCATAATAGAACTTTCTGTCTTGGAGTTAGGGGTCTAGCATCCAGGAGGAAATCCACTTGTCCGCAGGGGGATTCTCCTGTAACAGGAATTGGCGACTCCACTAGGGAAGAGCTTTGATTTTTTATTCCTTTCCTAGGCCTTGTCTTGGTCTTTTCTCATTCTTTGACCTTCTCCACACCTTGTCTTTGATTCTTATATCTGATTGATTGCCTCTTTCTAACATCACATTCACCGTAATTGACTGATTTTTCTTGAAACTTTGACTTTCTGGGAATTTTTCTGAGTTTTGAGAGCCTAGCACTCCCCTGCCCTTGCTATCAGAGTGCTGGTGCTCCCTGTTGGCCTTACAGAGCGTTGGAACGCTCTGGTGCCCTTTACACCAGAGCGCTGCCCCTTTTCTATGAGAAATATTCCAGGGTTTTCACTCTCTGAATTATTTTCTTGATTTTGGCACTTGCTCAGGAGTTTTACAACCTTAGTACATCTTGGTCCTGGCATTCAACACCCTGTTTTCTAAGAATTGATCATCTTTTGTTTGGAAATTTGACATTTTCTTTCCTTGCCTTGAAGTCACTCTTTGTCTTTGCTGATTTAGAGTTAACTTGTTGTTTTCTTCTCATTTATTTGACTAAGTAGAAGCCTTCGTGAGGAGATTCAAAGCTCTATGCACCTTTCCATTTGATCTTTGAGGTCATCTTATCCAAGCCATTTTCAATCTTTTTGAGTTTTTTGTTTTCTTTTTTGCAAATTTTTGTCATCTTTGTCTTTCTTGTTTTATCACAACGAGAGTGTGTTTTTTTGTTTGTGTGTAACTTGCTTCTGATTGTCTAAACCTTGTTGACTTTACAATCTGGATGACATAGGAAGTTTTATATCAAATTGATTATCATTCACACATAAATCAAAATGATACTTTTTATGATTGTTTTTGGATATTAGAAAGAAAATCTATGAGATTATAGCATTACATTGGATTTGATTGAGAAACGAATTGATTGAGGATTCTACATCTTAGTGTTTGACAGTGAAAATAACATCTTTCTCTTTCCCTTAAATAAGCATTCATTGAAAGAAAGGACTGCTTATCATTTCTTATGCATCTTTTTGGGAATTGAGTCATAATACCATCAGTTTCATTGTCATACACCTTTTGAGTAAAGAACAATTGCAAAATTAACGCTAATTAAAATTTATCTAGAAATTTTTGTTTTTAGGATCTTCCACCAACATTAGACTAGGATTAGCACTTTGGATTAGGCTGTGAGTAAAACTCTCCAAAGTATTCAAAAAAAACATTATCATATTGCGATAGGGAGAGAAAAATCCAATTGTCGTATAGGCTTTATGGGATCCCCCTCTCACACAGGGGTTATGCACGAGGTCACATTTGGGAGAGTTACAAAGATTATCCCTTCGTGGTTCAACTGTTTGTAGTGGTTGGATCGTGTATTGAGGGTTCTTCTTGAGGTTTAGCTGGTTTCATTTGGTCTCGGTGCTTCGTGAACTCCGAATCCATTCGAGGTCCTATGGAGTTCTACCGATCCACTTGTCCTCAGTTCTCTCGAAGGATTTCAGACTTGTTATCCTGCTCATACGTTCGGACCGGACTGTCGACTGTACCCGCCCAGGGGATGGCTATGAGTTGGTGTCCTTTGTTGCATAATATTTAGGTACTTACACAAGGTGACAATGAAGGGAAGTCTCACTGTACCTGGAATAGACTTTGGTCAAAGTCACTCAGGCTCCTTGGAGGGTAAATCCACAATTACTGCGTGGAAGCTTGCACCAAGGCGTAAGTTCATTAAGTAAGTCACCATCGTAACTATTCCACCATATCCTAGCCCCTTCTTGACTTGATCACGTGATGTTGGATTTCATCACCAACTAGTACGGTCATCGAGAGAAGGTTTTGTTTGCTTGGTTTGATTCCTAGATTTGGTTAGTGTATGCTGTTTCTTTGTCGTTAGTTGGCCATATATTTTTTACGTCGAATTTTTGCTTTCGCTAACATTGACCCTCCACGTCGTTCGCGTAGGGTACAGGGCCTTTCCCCAGAAAATATGGCAGAATCTACACCTTTACCCCCTCATTCTATGGAGGTATCTCCTCAACAGAGTGAGGTCCATGACGTTATAACCTCATAGGAGGAAGTTTCCATCTCTTTAGAGAATTTTCGAATTGTTTCAGACTCTATAGAGGCTTTCTGCATTCCCGCGAGATATGAGAGGCGTTTTCTCCAGTTGAATTCAGATGGAGAACTTGTTGTCATTGATCCTTTTGAAGTTACGACTAGCCCTCATTTAGGCCCTCAAGTTGGAGACCCACTTTGGACTGTTGATATAATTCAAAGTCCACCTCGCATGGTGCGATAACTTTACGGATTAGGCATATGTGTTGATACACCTGTTGTATATCAATTACCCACAAGATATACTACCTATACCATAACTTTAGATCATTTCACTGGTACAATCATTAGTTCCATCGTACCATCTGTTGGTCCGCACATGCAGTCTGTTGGTCCAAGTTCCACTATTTCTCTCCAAATGGCCCATTCTACGATGGTCCCTCACATTGCGACTATTTCGATCGGTAATGTGGTGGTTAGCCAAGATCCCATTGGTACACCACTTTCATATCGACCTTCTTCGTCCCTTCCCATTGGGTATAGAACATTGAATTCTTCAATTGTCAATACTACTCAGGTTATACCCGGAAGTTCGATAATTTTACAACAACCCAGACGAACTAGTCTTGGTGTATCTAATCCATCAAGCGACATTGGTCATTCATTTTCATTTGGTTTCCAAAATATAGGAACTCAACCTCATGCTGGGGGGAAACCTCCTTTCAAAGGGAAACCTCCGTTTGGAGGGTAATCGCTTTTCGGGGGGAAACCTCCTCTTGGAGGGAAACCTCCGTTTGGGGGGAAACCTCCTCTCGGCAGGAAACCTCCGTTTAGAGGGAAACCTCATGCTGGGGGGAAGCCTCAGACTGGAGCCCATCCTCAACCTTCTATATAGAATGTGTCTACAACACCCAATCCGTGGAACGTCCCTTTCCCAGGAAACCCATAGTTCTCTAGGGGAAAAAACCCGTGCGCTCTACAACAACCTCCTCTTTGTCAGGGGACTAATCTCTATCCTCCTTGTGGAAAAAATGTTTACCCCCCTTATGGGTAAACACCAAATGCATATTATAATCCTCATAACCCATCAGGTTATCCTCCGCTCCCAAATGTTTCTCAAACCTCTTCGAACCCTCTCTACTCTGGTCAGCAACAACCATATGCAGGAGGACCTACTGGTTACAATTATCCACCTAATCCAGTTTATGGTCCTACTAGTGTTCCTATTCCACACCAATATCACCCTTAGTTTAACCGATAGCTACCATTCCTTGCTACCCTGGATCTCCCAGACTTATCTCGGTTGACTAATGATCCTACATTACATTATCCATTCTGGCCAGTAATTTCGACTAAACTCCCTTATGATATTCCGAAATTTGACCGCAAACCTGGGGAAGACCCGAATAACCATGTGATGACTTTCCATTTGTGGTGTTCATCCAACTCCTTAATGGACGATTCTATACGTTTTCGTCTTTTCTAGCGAACACTTACGGGCTCAACAACCAAGTGGTATATTGAAATACCACGTGGTTCTTTCCAAGATTTCAACTCCCTTGCCATGTACTTCGTCACACATTTTCAACTACCCATTTGATACGAGACGAATACTAAACTCTTGACCCCCCTTCATCAGACTAACTCTGTGCACATATCTGATCATATTCATGAGTGGAGGCGACGACGAAGGTTGATCAAAGCAATCATTCCTGACCAATTATTGGCGAAATGGTTTACAAAATCACTTTTACCCCCGATCTCTTGTGACGTCACTATGGGTGGCGTTTTCACTGAAGAGGAAGCCATTTCCAGGGCACAGTACTTAGATTTGGTTTACTCATAGCCTGGTACTCTATATGAGTTGATCCCAAATGCTACCCGTGCCACTACTGATCCATCCAAAACTTCATCTTCATCACATGTGGATGGAGTTATTGGCTTCGTCAAAAACCAATCTCCATCCCAGTCGACTAGAACAACTAATCGATCTGCTCCGACATCCACCTCCAATTCGATCGCACCTTCCTCTACCTCCTCTCCAAATCAAATCTCTGAGGTTAATGCAGTACAATCTGCCTCTTCACAACAATCTATAGGTAAGAAGAAGACAAAGAACAAAACCAAAAAGAGAAATAATGAACAACCTAAAGCTCAAAACCCACCACCTGCTAACGAAAAACAACCACAACGGAAGCCAAAATTCCCATGTCTTATTTGTGGTGAAGATCACTACACTTGATACTGTCCACATCACAATGAAGTGGCCAAAATTTTTAAGGGGAATTCCAAACCCGCCGTGCTTACTCAACCTTTTCCTCAGCAACAATCTATGGTTGCTCAAACTCCCTCTCCACGGGGCAGTTCCATCCACCCTTTTCATGATGAAGCCTCAACAAGTCTTCATATCTATATCTTAAATGAGATTGATTTAACCACTCGCTCTACGACTTACGACACTCCAGTTAAACTCGACAGAGGAAAATCCACTAACGATACTTCTACGAATCCCTCACCATCCTTCGTTAGTCTTCCACCTGTCAATCCTTCGTCTAGATCACTTTAGATCGAGAAACCTATGTTTGACTCTATATTATGCCCTTCTAAGAGCACTATCCGTAAATCTACCTTTATTCCTAGCTCACGTGTCACCCAGAACTACAACATTGTTGAATATTTGGCACAAGCACTGTGTGCTATGTCCACGTTAGAAGTTTTACAACACTACCCCAGTTAACGTAGAACGCTCTTGGATTCTATTGGCACTTTTGATCCTAAGTCATCCAACAATATCATGTTTAACCTGGATAATTTCTCACCTCGACTCTCTCATCAACTTGCTTTCCAAGTTGACGTTGTTGTTCATAATCAACAAATCCACCACACTATCTTGGATGAGGTAGCCTCTACTTGCGTCATGTCTTTAGCCTACTGGAAAAACTTGAAATCGCCCGCACTTAACAAATCCTCAACGATGCTACGTGCATTTGACGGGCGAGGTTTTCATCCCCATGGACTTTTTCAGTCCATGTCCATCCAATTGGGAGGCAAATCCGTCTCTGTTGATGTCGAGGTGGTCGATGCTCCCCTCGATTACAACTTATTGCTTGGAAGAAGTTGGTTCTATGATATGTTCGCCATTGCTTCGTCAGTATTTCGATGTGTGCAATTTCCTCATCAAGGAAAAATTGTCACTGTGGATCAGTTAGATTTATGTACACCTGACACTCACACTCCTGCTACCAACAATATTCCATTTCTGGGAGATCACAAGATCACATATGAAAGCATTGGTGTTGTCTTGTTGAAAGACTCTAGCCTTATGGGTACCTTCCCTACACTGCTTCCACCCACTACACATCATGTTGCCACAATCAATATGATTTCGACTACGGTTTACCAATCCTTGGAATCATCTGACCCTTGGGTTGTACCTAGTCCATTGGAATTCGATGTCCTAGGTGACACCATGCCACTTAGTCCAACCGAAACCTCATACGTTGCTATCCAATCTACCTCTCCCTCCTCGGATGACCAACATCTATTAGCACCTGACAACTACTCGATGCCATCATGGCTAAGTTATTTAACGTCTGCACTTGACTACATTTCCCAAAATTTTCCTTCTGATGAATCAATAATGGAAATTCTTAGCATCGACGATGTACCTTGGGATGATAGCCATCATCGATCCTCTTTTCTTCCACCTCTCGAAGAAATCCAGGAAGATATACACTCTATCTTCCCCCCCTGATGTTGTCCAATTTCCCCAATCACCTATACTTACACAAGATGCTGTTTATGAAGGGAATTTAGGAAACATTACCTCTACAATTGAAATAGATATTTCGATCAAGGAAGGTATCGTCGAAAATGTTAATCTCGGTGTTAGTTTTACACCCGATGAAGTGGTTTCCTATACCACTTTGTTTAAATAATTTCATGATGTCTTCGCTTGGATCTACGAAGAGATGCCAAGGATCGATCCTTCAATCATTGTGCATGAGATTAAAACCTACCCAGGTGTAAAACCTGTTCGAAAGAAACACCACCCAATCCATCCTAAGAAGACCGCGACTATTAAGGCAGAAGTCGAGAAATTATTAAAATATGGCTTCATCTTTCTTGTCCCTTTGACGGAATGGGTTTTGAACATTTCTCTAGTCACCAAGAAGCAAGGGACCATTCGTGTCTGTGTTGATTATTAGGACCTCAATAAGGCATGTCCAAAATAAAACTACCCTACACCCTTCATCGACCAGATCATTGATAATTTCATTGGTAGTGTAATTTTCTCTTTCATGGATGGTATGCTATAAGGTATGCTATGTAGGGCCAAAAGTAGCCGACACGTAAGATTTTCTGAGTTGTATCCATCCCAAAAATATGATTTCCATAGGCTCCAAGGTGATAGTCATTAAGCATGCGTTCAGCCTCTTCATGAGTTAGACATCGTCATAGGATAGTGTCAATGCCATGGCGGTATAAAGTGTCACCGATAATAAGGTAATGACGATAATGGTGGCAAATACAACGATGTTCTTCACGAGAGATATCAGGCTGAAAACATTGGGTCTGGAGATAAAGAAGGATATATCCATACCAAGGATCAGACGTGCTAATGAGGAACAAAGTTTCTTCCGGGAGAGAATCTCTGGGCTCAGTATCTTCATCAGCATGGGGAAGGTTGCAAATAAGATCTGCAAACACCAGGGAATTTTTAGCTTTGGATTTAGTGAACTCGATATCGAATTCCCGAAGGATAACGATTCATTTCAAATATTTTCCCCCAAGAACTTGACGTGTCAAAATGTGGTACATGGGGTTCAAGTCCGCAATAACCGTGGTGGTGCATAGCAAAATGTAGTGATGAAATATCTGGACAACGATGACAGCTGCCAGAGCCAACTTTTCAACATGTGAATATCTGAGCTCTGGACCAGATAGACTTTTTCTCAAATAATATATCACGTGTTCCTCGCCATTAGGGTCCTCTTGAGCTAACACCATGGCAATAGTGGAAGTGGAGGCTGCTAAGTAAAGGATATTTTCCTTTGTGTAATTCGAAGGATGTAACAAAGGAGTGTTGGTTAATGCATTCTTAAGAGCAACAAACAATCATTCAATAGTTTCATCCCAGATAAAAGGGGTGTCTTTCTGTAACAAGCGCATAAATCCTTTTGTAATCTCAGTGTAGTTACAAATGAAACGATGAAGAAAGTTTTCTTTCCCCTACAAACTTTGGAGTTGTGTCAGATTGTTAGGTGGAGGTAAAGCCAAGATAGACTTAATTTTTAAGGAATCCGCCCGAATCCCATCCTTGGAAACAATCTTACGTGCCATATACCCACCCTGCTCTGCTGCATCCCATTGTTTCCATCGACCCCTTTGCCAAATGGGGCATTGATTTCATGCAATGTAAGCCTACCTCAGATGGGGGACACGGTTATATAATCATTGCCATCGATCACTTTAAAAAATGGGCTAAGGCTATGCCTACCTTTTTGAACGATGGTCGTACTGCAACCCTTTTCTTTTTTAATCACATCATCACTCGCTTTGGTGTTCCACAAGCCATTGTCACTGATCATGGTTCACATTTTCAGAACCAGATGATGAGTGAGTTGCATGCCAAGTTTGGTTTTCGCCATGAGAACTTATCCCCTTATTATCCTCAAGCTAATGGACAAGTTGAAGCCATCAACAAAATCCTTAAAACCACGATTCAATGGATGGTAGGGGAAAACAAGACATCCTGGCATTTACAACTTTTCTCCGCTCACTGGGCTTATCGGACCTCAGTAAAAAATGCTACTGGTTTCACTCCTTTCTAGCTAGTATATGGCATAGAAGACGTTTTACCAATCGAGTGCGAAATTCCTTTGTTAAAACTCAAAGTAGAACTCCTTGCCCACACTTCTGTTGAAGAAGAACATTTCTTACACTTGAATAGGTTGGATGAAACACATTGTGATGCTGCTCTCATCACTGAGACGTATAAAAAATGAATCAAGAATCAATATGACAAGTCTATCCATCCTCACACTTTTTTAGAAGGAGACTTAGTCCTCGTTTATGACCAGGCTCATGACAAGTTAGGGACAGGTAAGTTAGAACCTCTATGGCATGGTCCTTACATCATGAAACATGTTCTACATATAGGCACCTATGAGTTAGTGGACTATGACGGAATGTCCCTGGGCGATCCTCGGAACGAGATTTACCTTAAGAAGTACCATGCTTAGGAAATCTAGCATACATGATTTGTACACTATTGTATTTCAGTTTGGTGTGTCTTTTTCCTTTGCGTGTTTGAGTTTTTGCCTTAGCCGCTTAGACCGTGTCTTGTGTTTTCATGCGCAGATGACATCTTCCTTTCCTATCTTTGTCAGGTTTGTGGATGGTGCTAGACGACACACCCAAAATGTTGCTTCCACAGCTTGGGTCGTTTACCACTCTGGTGAGTTGGTTAGTTCAGGAGGTATTTTCTTAGGATCTAAAACTAATACCATGGCAGAATATCATGCCATCATCGAACTTTTAACTAAAGCATCCTCCCTAGGCATTTCTCACATAATTGTCAATATGAACTCTCAACTCAATCGAATCTACGCTATTCACAATCCTATCCTGCTACATCTCCATCTACGAGTTTGCCATCTTGAACGAATGTTTGATTTTATCGAATACTGACACATACCAAGAGAACTCAATACCATTCAGATTTTTTATAAAATTACATTATGGATAGATATCTCGCACATAGATAAGATTTTATAAAGGAAATAAATCACATCACATATCATCATGTAATTAAAACACATCACTTAAAATACATCATTCGAAAATCATTTGGCACTGTAAAAACTCGGAAATGTATATATATACGACGTGACTGAAAATGTTTGATTACATAAAAAATGGTACATAGATAGGAAAAATGGGGGTCCTCACACCCATAAACATCGCCATACAGACTATACAATCATAAGGAAGATCCTAATCTCCCTGCATCACATTATGCTGTGAGTAACATATCACTGCATGAGCTATTCACCTCGATAGAGAGTTAAGACTCTAAGACACTCCCACAGTGTGTCTTTGTAGATGTAGTGGCACTTCCCGCCTCCTAAGAGGAGGGATGCCCATCGTGATACCTTGGAGGTTTCTTTCAACCTCCTGGAGACCTCTTGTTGCTACCCCTTGATCTACCGCTATATGAGCATCCCCGCGACGCCCCAGTGCTGGTATCTTTTCCAAACATGTTTCTCCTCTATCTGCATGATGAAATGATACATCTGTTAAAGACTCTTCTATGTACCCTAAAAAAAATTATAACATTCAAAAATTAAAAACACTTGACGAGATCTTTGTTTGATTTCTTACTTGACACATCCCAATCCTTGCCTTATGGAAGAACCAAGTCCATACTGCCCTGAAAATATACTCTGACATATGGAAAATATTCTATCACGATCAATTGGGGTCTCAGCCAAGTGAAAAAATCAACGGTGAATCTAAACTCTGAATCTGGGCCTAGTCTCAGAGACAGGCTGGTCCAACGCTCCATACGTGGTTCTCGCACTGGCCATACTGCTAATGAAATCTGAGGTTGCATCCCAGGAATGTGTTCTAAGAAGAATAAAACCAAGAATGAACCATATCCAAACTACTTCTGCTTCCTTATTCTGCATTTCGTAATCTGTTCCTTCACGTGGTGAAGGAACCCTGTACTCCAGTTAAACAGTGTTGGCTCTAGACACTGTAAACCATAGGCCACCTATGATATTGAAAATAGGTGAGCGCTCGTACTTCCCACTATACTTGTAATGAAAACAGAATGGATCGAAGAGATATATCCCTAATATCTTTGATCTCAATTCTGCCACCCACCAGTCTCTCTTCTGGGACACAATGGTTTGCCAGATACTCATCCACAGGCGCGGGAAGTGCCCGCTGTCTAGTTAAAAAAATGGGAGCCCCTCTTTTTGAGAGATCAATTATGACGTGCACATATTCCAACTCAATGGTAAGAAGCTACATTCCCATCTAGAATCCTTGTTCCGCAACGTTCCACAACCCGATCATATGCTCAAGAAGAAGGACCTCTTTCTTCATTTTTTGCATTTTGAAATATTTGAGGAGACCGCAATTCATCAATGCGGCTCTCGATCGAGGACTTTGCAAGGTGGACACATCATCGATCTCATGCTCTCTTTATTTCCACTCAAGCATGATTTTTGCCGAAATCACCTGCAATCATCGACAATCAAATTTTCATTAAAAATCACATTTTTGGGCAATTTTTGGGAAATTTTCAAAACTTTAAAAAATGATTGTTTGATCTTGTAAAATGCCAACGCCCCCTTTGCATGAACATCAGGGTGCCAACGCACCCTTACATCGGCCACCAAAGCACTTAAAAATTCAAAAACACCCCCTTCACGTTTTTAGCACGCGCTGACCATTCTTGGGCAGCGCCCTCATAGCCACTACACTAGAGCATTGACGCACCCTCCACTAACTAGGAGGGGCATTTTCCAAGCCATTCAACACTCCCCCACTACTTCTGGAGGAGCGCCGAGATTTTTGGGCGCTTGGGCTGACCCAGGGCATCAATTTTTACAAATAATTATTTCCTTAAAAGAAAATGTGAACCATACAAATGAAAGAAGGGAAGAAGAGCACCAACCTGGTCCAAATAGCAAGGAAAATGGTTGACCGTAGCTCCGGCACCGAGCAATACAAGATTCACCTCCAAAGCACAAATTCTCCACTACTACAAATCTTTGCACAAATGAAATGGTAAATGACGTTTTTACCCCATTTTACTATTATACATTTTATTTTTTGCCTAAAGATATAGTTTTTGGGTTTTTAAAAATATTTTGGAGGCCTTATTAATCCCTTGGAATGCAGTTTTGACATTATTGATAGGTTTCAGAGCAATTTTGTTTGTTTTTGATCTTGTCACATTCACGAGCATAGTCTTAGTTTGTTCTCAAGCTCAAAATTATAAGAATGCGCCGGGTAAACTTTTATCTCTTTTTCAGACCCGCATGGATAAACGAAAAAGGAATCCCCTGGAGTCTTCTTTAAACTCTTTTCAGACTCTCTAAACATGAAAATATTGTCAAGTGATCTTGCTTTGTTTCCCACTCGTTAAAAGGTTTTAAATGGCATCTTTTGAGTGCTAATTTATCTCTTTTTAGGCCTCGCAAGACTAACATTATGAAAAAGGACAACATTGGAGTTGTCTTTAAGTCATTTTTAGATTCTCTAAATATGAAAAACCACCGAGTTTACCTTCTTTGGACTCGTTAAACAATTATACATTGAAGGGCCCATATGGGACCAAACCCTTACTTCTTCCAGTTCGTTAAAAAAAGGAAGAGGGACTTACCAAAGGTGAGTTATATCAAGCATCTGTTACCCTCCTTGAGCTCATTAAATTAAAAAGAGGTACTCGTCTATCTGGATGGGGGAAAAATAGAAGGAAGCAAGCCAAGAAATTTTTGAGAACACTACCAGTAACTCTTACGATCGCCCTTGAACATGACACTTTGTCTTTACATGCATTTTAATCCGCTGAACCTCTGCACTGAAACAATCCTCTGAGTTTCTTTTACTCCTTTGGGTCACCTGATGAAAGTCACAACATCCACTGCATCATCAAGTTTTGGTCCATGTCATGTTTTTGCTGTTGCGCCTCAGTGTTCAAGGGAATTATTTGCCTCGAGAGTCAGCCATCACAAATATCTTGTTTCAATACCCGTGTCAGTCCATGTTCATTTGATCTACCAATTTACATATTTGTGTCAGTTTCATGTCGTTGATGGGGGATACATCAATGCCCTCCTACGACAAGTCTATTCCTGTCAACTTTAGCACATTATCCAGAAGCTAGACTTAGAAACCAGTTAGTACCTTGGGACCTTCATACCTTAATGGCAAGCCTCCTCGCATCCGACAGTAGGTTTACATCATTGAAATCTAATCGGATGATTCCTCGGATGTTCGACTTCAGTTCATTCATTCACATTCGTCAGAATGTACTAGAGTACCTTGGAAATAATTCACATCAATGGTGATTTCCCTCACACTTGTTAACGGTTTACCTCATTGACTGGTAATCAAGTGGTTTCTACTATGTTCGACATTAGAATATCTATTCACATGGTTAGATTCATACTACATCGAGATCGGTAAGAAGACCGTGGGTTGGTGAGATCGGAAGAGC